>JAXGGA010006224.1:0-71403 GCA_038373865.1 Uloborus plumipes
GAAGAGCTGTGTTTGAAAGGGAAAATAAATTTGCACAGGTAATTGTTTGGTTTAACTCATTTCAAAATTAATATGACGTTTGGTTTTATGATTCCTTGTTTAGAACGATTTCATTTTATTGTTATAAATTTATCCGTATAATTATAGTTTACAATGTTTAAATTAAAACAAAGCATAAAAAATCGTTTGTTTATAGAAATATTTTGCAGAATTAAAAGTTAAATTCGCATTATTTGATTTCACAAAAAAAATTTAAAGCAATTTCGCTTTATAGTGATAAATTGTGCTTCATAAATATAATTAGCAATTCGCAAATTACAAAAATGCATAAAAAAGTCGTTTATTTCTGTAAATTATTTTGAGAAAAACTAAGCAGAAATTTCAAATAACATTAAAACCGTAATATAAATTAAATATTTAGAGCAAAAGAAAAATAAAGCAAAAAAGGCTAACTAGGTTAATAATGACAACATTTCGTTTCAAAATTACATTTGAAAGCCGCTTAGTTTAATGCAAGCAACTTTAAGCTAGAGTGAGTTCAAAAGTGATATTCTGAATCCAAAGCTTGAGAATGATTTCAATCAAAATTTAGAAACACACTGCGGTTTGTATTTAATTACCAGAATGAGAATTAACTTGAGTTGCGCTTAGCGATAGCCATTTCATGATTTATTGTTTCAGTATTCTCCAAAATTATAATAGATTGTTAGTTCATTGATGATATATTAAAATGTGCAAATTGTTTTTAGAGCTTTCGCACCTTTTTGGCATTGGCTCAGGAGATTCAAATTGCAGTTGATGTTACTCATGGGCTTAAAAATTAATTAAATGCTACTTTACTTAAGAAACTTATATTATATCGAAACTAGTGTATCATTCACACCAAACTCAACCACTGTTGAAGTCAGCCGCAGAGCTTGACGTAACGTTTGGATTTTCTTTTCCATTTCAACCGTGGCCAATAAGCTCGGAAATACTATCTCTTCGTACTGACGCCGGCCGTGAAAACCTTAAGCAGGTTTTATTTTCTTCCATTTAAACTAAAAGATTTCTCGAAAAAAAAATTCTTAACAAATTTTTCGTTAGTTGAAATTGCTTTACTTTTTTCTTCTTTTTTTTAAATACAAAAACACTTTTTTTTTCAAATCAGTGAAACATTCAATTTTTTTAGTTATTTTTAGTTCATATTAAAAAAAAAAGGAAAATTATGACGGTGTTTTTTTTTTTCTTTTTTTTTTCAGATAAAAATGTAAGCTTCATCTGTCTCACCGATTTAAAACAGGAATTGCATGAACTTATTCAAAAATCGGTTGCATGTGCAATTATTTTTCACTAGGGTGAGTTCTGGTAAGTGCGTACCCTTTTTTTCAAAGTTCATGTTCTCAAGGATGCTGCTCCGTTGAAAAATCTTGTACACTCACAATTTTTTTTTAGTTTTCTTTCCAGATCCTTTACTAAGATGTTCAAGCATATAATGTGTCAAATAAACCATAAGCGTAGGTTTTGTGACCTAGTTTATGACACCTATTCTAAGGTACGCACTTTCCCTACCTAGCGGGGTAAGTGCGTCCACCTTAAATTATGTGAATATGAACAGGAAAAAACTTCTGGCACATATTAAATATGTTAGGTAGTTGCCTTGGGATAATTCCTAATACTAGAGATCAGCACTTGCTTGCATGGATGAAACGCAATCAGTGATATCCCACGTGTCTTACGAACAACTGTGATTTGAAGTTTGAGAGAGTTGTGTCTGTGATTCTTCCTTTGTCCTTTTAATAAGACCAAGTGAGCAAATGTAAGTTGTTTTTATTTAGTAATAATCACTTATAGTATACATAGTTTATTTTGGTTGAATACATTAAACAGTCTGCGTTTAAGCCAGGGTTCGCACTTACCCCTTCTTAAATGTAAAATGAGATATGTGCGTCCAATAGCATTGTTGTAAGTGCGTACCCCTGTGATTTTCTTTAATTATATTTGTATGGTAGATCGTTAGGTGACCTGAGTGAACAATTCGTTTTTTTTTTTTTTTTGAATAAATACGGTTTTAATATTTTTCTTATTAGAATCAGCAGAAGTAAGAGAAAACACAAAATAAAGAGCAAAAAAAAATAAATAAATAATTGATCATGATATGATACTTGTACTTTTTTTTTCTTGTACATTGAAATAGTTTTTTACAAGGTGTTCTTAATTTTCTTAAATATAATTTATTCATTATTTCACCTTCGTTTTTTGAATCAGTTGGTTCCTCATTAAGTGTTTCACTTAATTTCATTGCTTAATTTGTGATTCTGTTTTAAATTAAGTATAGCTTATGATCGCTATTTTCAACGAAAAATGTACTAACTGATACTTAAAAGCCAATATATTTCAGAGATATTGAATAAAATTGAAATCTTACGCCGCATTCAATGTAAATATAAACACTTGATGGAAATGACGTCGGATTTATAATCGGCTTATAAAAGAGTTATAAGCAAAATTAAAGGTGAATTACGAGAGTCGGATTTTCCACGTAATGGTACAAACTTGCCTCATCATAATGGTACGCACTTGCTCCGAATAATAGTACGCATATGCCTCATGATAGTGGTACGCACTTGCCCCATCAAAATGGTACGCACTTACCCCCACCTTACTTTAAAGAAAGGGAAAGTGCGTACCGTCATATAAACAAATTTTACTTAGAGTATTTGATCAAAATACCCCATGTATGTTATTAGTAGCTATTACTCAAAAGAAACAACTTGCATTTCTTGACTTCAATTGCTTGGTATGACTACAAGAGAAACTGAAACAAAACCTTCTCAATCTTTACTTTAGAGTTTTTTTGAAGACATTTAAGTTGTCTCTGATTGTGTTTCATCTATTGAATCCAGGCCTGAATCCTACCTATTGAAATTATCATTAGACAGTTATCTAATATAATCGATGTGTTGCAGAAGCCATTTCAGAACAGTGTTCATATAATTCCCAGTAGACGCACTTACCCCGTGGACGCACTTACCAGAACTCACCCTAAATTTTTTTCTATGTTCACGAGTGTAAATAATAAAATAAGCTAAAAAGTTCGCTAGACTCGCTTTAGTGCGCCGTACAGGCAAAACAGGGAAAGAGTTGAAAAAGAACTTTTACTCGTTTTACCAGCAGAAAAATTCTGTTTTACTTTCAAGACTAAATCCAACATGAAAGAATATTCCACTCAGCAAACGATTTCGAAATTTCCTTTCCCCTTCCCTACACCTCCAACTTGTGTTCCACAAAGTATCCGTGAGTGATCATCAATTTTTTTTTTCCTTCCTCTGAAAAATGCCAGCTTCTCTAAATGTCTTTTCATATGTCACGAATCTGCACTTGGTACATCTAATAGATAAACGATGAAAAAAGTTTACTTGACAACTTTTTAGAACAAAAATTCCTTTTGATTGTGTTGGGCAGCATTAGGTTTTATTCTTGATGCGCCTGGTAAACGAAGTATTTCTGTAATGATTTAAAGTTATTTCAATGTAGCTCTAAATTGTAGTACGTCAATATGTACCTTGAAATATTGATTAACTAATTGATTGATTGGCATCGAACCTTCCTGGGTAAATTAAAAATTCCGTATTAAAGACGTACCCAAAAAGAGTCTTTTAGGACTCAACATTATTTTAACATGTTCACAATTAAAACGTGACTGCTACACGTGATGTTTTTAACTATGCTACTAAAATTATAAGCAAATTTGTTCTGATAATGCAATGTGAGTTTAATTAGTTGTAATACGCAGTGATTCAAAAAGAATGGTGGAGTTTAAACTGGTAAGTTTCTGACAGTAAGAGTGGTACAGAAACGATTTCTTGTATATGCAAATCATTTTAAAGATGTTCTGTGCGCCCTCCTCAGTACACTTAAGTTATATCACACATGTATTCAAACTTCTTTCATACTTGTTGAAACATGTACGCAGTCACAAAAACAATTGCTGCAATGATTCAGTTTTTTTAATTCGTTAAGACTGACAAGTGAAGGTGGCATCAGTAAATAATTCGCTGATTTCTATTAGCCGTGATTTATTAGACACTAGCTGCGTTTCCCGGCTTTTGCACCCGGCAATATTGAGAATAAAAGTTTTGTCAAATGACGAGTGTGTTTAAAAGTCCCGCTTGCTTGAAGTCAATTATTTTAGGTACTCTGTGTACGAAAAATTAATTCATCGCCAAAAAAGTTTTAAAGTCATTGCTACCAAGAAAAGCAAAAGCAAGAATTTCATTTGTTTATTTACAAGACAAAAAAAAAGAGCAACACCTTTTTTTCATCAATAATGTATTTCACGCTATTTAATTTCTTTCGCGCTCGTGCAGACGATATTAATAAATCCAATTTAAAATGGATATTTCCAAAAATAAGAAATACCCATATTTTTTTCTGGGTAATGGATTTTTCAAAATCCCCAGAAGTAAATCACCCTAAAAGGTATTTTTTGCAAGTTTTGCAATGAGACCAAAATCGAGAAGATCTGATAGTTATTTCGGGTAGAAAGATCAATTTCAAGCCATTTTTGATTACTTAAATTGAAATTCGAATGGTTTGGTACTGTTTTGGCGTTCGAAAACGCATCTACAATCTTTCCCCGGTGCCCATGTACTTTGGTGCCAAATTTGGTCCAGATTCGACTTAAACTGTTGTATTTGTATAGAAAATATATACACAGACAAACACATATATTCTTTGTTTTATTTATAAGGATTAAACAAAAAACTAGATCAATAATAAATTTCTAATATTTCCTCACTTCCCGAAGGTTCAAAACAAATTTCTTAACTTTGATAAAAGTAAAATGAAATGCTAACTGTATAAAATTACTGAAAACAAAAGCTTTATATTATGCGGCAAATACATTTATTCGTTTCAAAAATATTTAAGCTCATTCGTATAAAAGGATTTGTATTTAACACCGTTCAAATGTAAATAAAGGAAGGTTAATGGTAATATTAGCATTCAGCAACCCTTCTACGAAAACGATACCTCACAAACAATTCGCCATTGATTTTTCTACAATCGAATTCCAAAGTAACAGCAAGCGCCGTGGAACGCTCCGAAGTAGGAGAAAACATTCCGTTAAATCTTTCTTCGGTCACATGCTGCAGCAGAACGATAAAAGTACGAACAGGAGCCGAGATATAGAATTTACAGAAAACGATTTTCCGATGCTAACGGAAGTTTATGAATGCATTTTGGAAAGAGCGAAGTAGAATGTTAGCGAAATTCGACGCGAAGGAGCTGTTTTTAGAGTAAAGGGAAGTTTAGTCTTTTTCATTGAAATCAAAAGTTTAGTATTGAGAGCTTTATGAAAAATATTTTTTCCCGAATTTTAAGTGACGCATAAATTTATTTTTTATTATAAACCTAATACAAAAGGATGGATATATACAAAACATTTCTTTTTTTCTCTTAAGTTGCACTTAACTGAGAAGATATTAAATTACCAAGTTTGTGGGGTAAAACAGTTAGAAATTAACATATATCCAACAGTTTTATTATTCTTTTTTAATCCGGTGTTATTTATTTATTTGCAAATGTTCCTGCAACCAGTGACGTCGGATGGCTATAACTTCAGCATTTGTCACACACAAATTGTGTTGCAGCTATACTATCTTTTCATTGTGGAGTTTTTTTCCCTTCCGGTTTCAATTACTTTAGTATAAATTCACAATGGATATTGAATTCGTCAAAGGGAGAACCAATAACCTTTCAGCGATGGCTGTTTTAAAGTTTTTGCTGCGAATACAATATTCAAACTTTTAGAAAGGTATTACTTGGCGACGTTTTGCTTGTTACGGCAGCCCGGAGGGACAGCGTTGCGAAAGAGCGAAAAAAAGACTGTTCCCTCTCGGCCCAATACAGAAAGCTTCTCGCTCTATTGAAAACTTGCCGTCGAAGAAGCGAAAATCCCTTCAGCCATATAACATCACCGTCGCTTGAATTTTAAAAAATTTAAAAAACTCTATGAGTCAAATCAATTTTTCCCCCATAATGTAAATGTTTGTTGTTCTATCATAAAAAAACAAAATTAACAATAAAAAACCTTATCTGTTAGAGTATACTTCCGATTATTCGAGAGGGTCGGGGGGGGGGACTTTTTAGTGAAATTATTTTTTTTATTTTGTTTTTGCTTCATACAATCGAGTCTCCGATACCTCAATATCTCAAATGTTTCTTTATCTCGATGTATTCACTGGATTCCAGTGAATTAAGATGGTTCAGAGAACGTCCTTTAACTCGAACTACAAATAATTCGAAGATTATAGCCCGTTCCTTAAGACTTCGAGTTATCGAGACTCGACTGTAGCTCTTACAAAAGAGTACGGTGTACTTTATCGAATAAATTGCTTTACCTGGGGCATTATCATAAGTACTATTAATTTACAGATTTCATGTGCTTCAGAACTTAAAATACAAATAAGTTGTAATACTGCACCTATATTCCCTGTTTAAATCACGTTTCATGTACAATACTATTATTTTTAAGCAAAAGACAACTTTTAACCTCTTTACCCTTTTTTTGCTATCCGCGATTTTCGTTATCCCCGAAAAACGTGCCACCCAATTCCACGGATAAGCGAGAGTAGACTGCAGTTGCAAAGTGATTACTAGGTGCAAAAGTTACATAACATGCAAAACATAGGAAAGCACTATTGAGATAAACCTCATCAATTTCACAACAGAAAGGCAGTCTCGAAATTATCGCCGATAATTTTCATTAAACTAATCAAATTGATTAATGGCTAAAAGTTTAGCACAGAAGTTATTAATCTTCAGACATGAAATGAGGTAACATCGCTCATGAAAATTATCGAGGCTTATGAAAGCAATTTACGGAATCAACTTGCCATTTTCTGTTAATGTATTACTCCTTAACTATTCTGTATTTCAGATTAGTATTCAATACAAAGTTTAGTTACAGACAGTTTGCCAATTTTTAAATCTTAGTTTAATTCACCGTTTTACTTTGCCCCCTATTTCACTTTGCCCCAAATTCCTATCGATTAACTGCAGAAAACTCTCGGTTATCCGCGAGTGGATTTTCTGCGAGGCGGATTATAACAAGATTATCGGGAAAGAAACAAACACCATTAACAGATTTTTTGCGAAAAAGTACGAATTTAAGTTTTGTTCTTCTTAACACAGTGAACTCTCACTTATGCGCCGCTTCATTTATGCGCCTTTTTCACTTATACGACGATTTTGAATGGTCCCAACACATTTCATAGAAAAATAATGATAACATCATTCGTTAATGCGTTGCTCTAAAGATAATTATTTCACTTATACGCCGAGTTTTCCCTAAAATGTAAAATTTTTTATTTATTTTCTTAAAAAAAAACATTTTTTTTTTCACTTTCCTCTTTAATCTTTCACCTTTATTGCTCAAAGAAGGCATTTTTTCCGAATGAACTAGAGTTCAGAGAGGGACCATTATCTATTATGCATTGTTTTAAAGGGAACTATTTATAATTAGGTATGCTACGATTTCTGTTTTCGATTTATCATTGTAGTTAAGTTACAGTAATTTCCAAACCGTAGTAATATGTCCCTTTGCTATAGAAATATTCTTATTCATTCTCTCATTAGAATCTATGTTGTGTTTTAGTCCTTTAAATAGGCTTGTTCACTTATGCGTCTCTCTCACTTATGCGCCTTTTCTGTTGGTCCCTTGGGCCGGCGCATAAGTGAGAGTTCACTGCATTTCTTTCGCAAGAGTGCGATGAACTTCATTCAGTAATTTATTTGAACTTGGGCGTTATCGCAAGTACTACTTCTTTGTAGATTCTATATGCTTGAGAACCTCAAACACAAATAATTTTTTATGCTGTACCTATCTCCACTGTTTGTACACATCACGTTTTAATTGGGATGCAATTATTTTTAAGCAAAAGACATTTTTTATCTTCTTTACCCCTTATTTTATGCTTTTTTTTTTTTTTGGATTATCCGCGATTTTCGTTATCCACGACGTCCGTGCCACCCAATTCCGCGGATAATCGGGAGTGTACTGTAGATATAAATTTGTTTATAAGCTGGAACTTAATTTTATGGAGCAATATTTCTTCATTGACACAGGTCAGTTTTTTACTTTCAAATAGACATTTTTATACTCTCGTTTTAAATTTAATTAATTTAACCTCCACTCATCTGTGACGTAAGCACCAAAGCTGAAAAGTTTCGATGAAGGACTTTAAAGTAATTTAAAATTAGTTTAAGGTGATACAAAAAGAGTAACTTTGATAATAATGCTTTTATTTCGTGGGGAGGGGGGGGGAGATAATAAGGAAATTTTAGAAGTATTGTACAAAAAAGACGATAAACACTATTTAAAAGTCATTCCCTAAACTTTGAAGTAGCTAATACAGCTTAGTCAACTGTTATTTCAATGCTGCATATTTTACAATTTTCCGAATAACCGTAAAAACTTGAATACTACCACTATTTCCAACAAATTTCAGAAGTATCACAAATATTTAATGACTAGCGGTACCCGCACGGCTTTACTCGTGGTATAAAATTAAAACGTCATTTGGTAATAAATTGATATCGCAGAAATAATACTCAATTTGAGTTATAATTCAACTATAATTCCTTAAAACTGTGATATAAAAATAAGACAAAAGATAAAAAGAGAAAAATTTTGTTGTTTACAGAAACCAACAGATATCTTACCAGAGTTTAAAAGAAGAAGGAAGTTTTCATTCCTAGCTTTAAAAACAAAATAACACATTTTTCGAATTAAAACATTTTAGAAAGAACGTTACTATACCGTAATTTATACGATATTTTTATTATTTACTAAGTTTTAATTACTTAAAAACTGAAAAAAGAAAAACAGACGATTTTTTTCTCAACAGTTAAAATATTTCATTTAACTCATTTTAATAGGGCTTGGAGTTTGGATTGCTAAAAAACAAATACATTTTAAAAATTATTAAGGAAAAAAGAACGAAACAAATAAAGGAAATAAAAACGTAACCATGGTAACAACATGAAAAGTTGATTTCCGTTGATAAAATAATTCATTTCATCTTTGTTTTCAAATTTTATTCTCGAGCATAACCATTTTAGAATCGTTTGGCTTGCTTTGCTCAAGGTAAGCCTTGACTTTCCGGGATTCTAAAATCAATTTTACAGCCCTCTAATGCACGTAGAAACTTGATATCAATCAACTTGATATCAAACTGATATCATTTTTAGCAGAAAATTTCAAGCTTTCAAATGACATAAGACTTGAAAATGCGTATGAAATATTTCTTCCCCATTTTGTGGAATTTGTATGAAAAATGAGCTAAGAATTAGAATAGAAAAGAATGAAATAGAATTTTCGAAAAAATGCTTTGTAGTGCACACTTCCATGCTACAAACTAATTTTGTGCCAAATTTTATGAAAATCGACAGAACGGTTTTGAGCTACGCGCGTAACAGACAGACAGAAAGAAAGACAGACCCACCTTCAGCTTCATTATTAGTAGAGATTTAGGTATGGGTTAAAATCCAGAATTGTTCAACTATCACGAAATCATTTTTTCTGCTATTTCATACGGTTATGTTTAACCAAATAACAAACTATAGTGCGAGATAAAGAGCAAGCTACAAATAGCGATCTTCAGATATTCGGATGTCTGCACTTTTGCAAGAAGTTCGGCGATGACTGATGTTCTAGAAATAATTAAGTTATATGCACTAAAAGAAACCCAGCTGCTCCTGCATTTCTATATAATTTTATTTGTTTTATCTGATTTACCCAGAAAAAGAGAGAGAAAAGAAAAGATAAACTAATGAAAAGAACTTTTGTAGCATGAAACAATAATAAAAATATTTTGATGAAAAATACTGAGAAAAACAGCATTTTAGTTTTTTTCATATTTTATTAACGAAAACGAGGTACAGAACCTTACGTTTTGCAACACGAGTGGAAAAAAATCCACAATAAAACGTTAACTCAAAAAATAGTAAAAACGACATTTTTACTAACATTTACTTCAAAACTACCAAATTTTTACGCTTAAATTTGCAAGGATGCTACCATTATTTATTTGATTATTTAAATTTAATGCATTTAATTTTGAGCCGTACGTTCATTTTTGGTTAGAAAATGATTGATGTATGTTTCTAGCTGTAGAAGCAAGATTTAGTTTCCTCCTATTATTTACCAGTGTGTGTAATCCTACGGCATGGTTTTAGAACGTATAAAGTTCGTATTAGTACAATATTTTTTATGGAATGAAATAGACATGAGTTCTAGCATACTTTACTACAACTAAAATAAAATAAATGTCGTTTTTACAGTTTAATACAGATAATTTTAATATTAATTTTACAGAAATAAACTGCAAAATTGATAGTTTCAGTTTATTACTGGTGCATTTTACAGTTTTAAACTGGAACCTCTGCTGCCAGTATTATACTGTTGTTTTTAAAGTATAATGGGGCTACCATCAGTATAATACCATCATATAAAGATTGTTTTTGTACGTTACAAGAGTACAGTCCATGTTATTCGTGACATAGGGGTGTCCGTAACAAAACTGTTTAAAAGTTCAAAATTTTTATATATACCGTAAAGTCGGGTTACTTGGACCCACAAGGAGGTTACTTGAGCCCACAGTAAAATGATAAAATCTGGGTTTGGTACTAGCATTAGAGACTGCAGAGTGCTTCTACCTAGAGGAGAAACAAGGAACTACGTGCAAGTCTTCAACTAATAAGTACCAAACCTAGATTTTATCATTTTACTGTAATGGGCTCAAGTAACCCCCTAGGGTCCAAGTAACCCGACTTTACGGTATTGAAAAAGTACATTCTAAAGTATATGAATATCATATTGTTTCTATAGTTCACTTTATATTATGTTTGTAATTGCACTCAGAACATTGAATATGCAATTTTCACTGTTACGGACTCTACAGTAATCATTTTCACAATGCATAATTTTTTATAGAACGCACTTTTTGATTAAAATTGTTAGCTACATTAGAGGTGAGCTTTTACTTTATCTGTCTCAAGTACCAGTTTTGGCTTAAAAATCGGTTTAAGACAGATTTAAAGAAAAATTCAATGTAGAGTCCGTAAGAGTGAAAACTGCATTTTCAATGTTCTGAGTGCAATTACAAACATAATATAAAGTGAACTATGAAAACAATATGATATTCATATACTTTAGAATGTACTTTTTCAATATATATAAAACTTTTAAACTTTTAAAAAGTTTTGTTACGGACACCCCTATGTCACAAATACCGCGAAATGCCCCTGCAGAAATCTATGCTTTTTTTAAATGGAATTGCTCTTTTATAAACATGGTATGCAACATTTTCAAGAAAACCATTTAAATCTAGTAATATGTCCTAAATTCAAATAAATATACCAAAGAGAAGACAAGATGCAATTATCTTCCTTTTTAAGCTTAGCTTGACGTCTAAATATATCGAACCTCCTCTTGCCTCACACTACTCTTCTCTATCCTTCCTTGCACGTTTGCAACTTTGCGTTTCATCGTGTTAAGTGCTCGTTAACTTTGACCGTGCTCGCATAGCAATTTCTAGTGGAAGTCATGGAAAAATTAACGAACTCTAAATTCATCAAAACTTTAGAACTTAGCTCGTTTGCGAAAACATTAAAGCAAACAAAGAATTTAGCTGCCTAAACTACCATCTGAAACTGAAGAAAAGTTACTGCTACACGTAAAACAAAATAAATCATGCTTTAGAATAGAATAAAATGTTATAACTGTGTTTGCTTATTACATATTAATGTTAAAAGGGTTAACTTACATCTTTGGAATATTGTCGTAGAGTAATTACACTTTTATGTCAAGACAATGTTGGATGGCCCGCTCTACTGAGTTTAATGGCGCAAAATTCTTGATAGAGAGGCTGATGAACAATTGCTTCTACACTGTAAAAAATGAACGTTGTTTTTATAGTAGTAAATTGTAAATATTTCTAATTTTACAGCAATAAACTGTGAAATTGCTAATTTTAGTTTTTTTACAGTGGATTTTACAGTTTTAAATTGGAACTTCGGCTGCCAGTAGTATACTGTTGTTTTTGCAGTATAATATTGCTAACTTTTACGGCAATAAACTGTACAATTTCTGACTTTACAGTAATAAACTGTAAAACTGCTAGTTTTACAGTTTATTACTGTGCATTTTACAGTATTTAATTGGAACCTCGGCTACCAGTATTCTACTGTAAAAACAACAGTTTTTTTTGTAGTTTAAGTAGGAAAAAAAGAGACGAAAATTGAGAGCGAAATGGTTTTTGTAATATGCCATTGTTAAAGAATTTTTTATCAATAACTTTAATGAATTAATATTCAGTGTGCATTCAGCGTTTGAACGTAAAAAAAAACTAAATTTTTTAATTAATTTTTACTTTAAAATATTTAAGCTTCAGTTGTAAATTGCGTCATTTATTTCAAATATCCAATGCATGTGCAATTTTACTTGTTAATGCTCTTGCTATTGAAAGTATACTAATCTCCTTCAATAAAAAAGTAGGACAACTTTCTAAAAATTAAAAACAATCCAATCCGTTTTTTCAATAAATAGGAAACACAGGAGAAATTTATTTCAACAAAGATTCCACTCAGCTTTTGCAATTTAGAACTATTTCAATCGTTTATAACCTAAAAGAAACACAAAATCAAACAAAGTAACAAAATGTGCTGGGGAAAAAAAATCCCCGCTATAAAAATAAAGCAGTTTTCCAATAGAAAGAAAAAATTACAGCTGAATTTGAACTAACTCTTGCGAATTTCTGTCAGCCAGAACAATTTCAAACATTTACAAAAAAAAAAAAAAAAAAAAAAATACAACGTAGAGAGTAAAGAATAAATAGTAAAACTCGGATTTACTACAGTGCTATAAAGTACTCGTAATTTCATGCTAAATACATAAAGCTTTACAATTTTTTTATTGCCGATTTTAATATTTAACTGCGGTCAGACAAAAAAGATGCATGAAAAATTAAAAATGAAAATCAATTATTTTCGGCTCAATAATAATTGTAAATTAAACATGCAAGAAATGAACTGTTGTCCTTACAGTATAATACTGGAAGCCAAGGCTCCAATTTAAAACTGTAAAATGCACAGTAATAAACTGTAAAACTAGCAGTTTTACAGTTTCGTACTGTAAAGTCAGCCATTTTACAGTTTATTGTCGTAAAATTTAGCTACATTATGCTGTAAAAACAACATTATAATACTGGTAGCATAGGTTCCATTTAAAACTAAAATTCGCTGTAATAAACTGTAAAATTAGCAATTTACTGTTTATTACTCTAAAATTAGCAGTTTTTCAGTTTTGTACTGTAAAAATAAGCAATTTTACAGTTCGTTACTGTAAAATTAGCATTTTTTGCAAATTATTACTATAAAATTAGCTGTATTATCCTGTAAAAACAAGTCATTTTTTACAGTGTAGTTCTTGTGCTTGAAGGAAAATCAATGAGTAATATCAGCTTTAATTCAATACATAAGCCTCTAGCATGAGTCAAAGTTTAGATTAAGGAAAGAGAATTAGTGTTTTATTGAAAATGTTTTACTTTATTTTTATGCCTTTTAACTTATATGTATTTTAAAAACACATTCATCCTCTTACAGTGGGAAGATTAGCCATCTGTTGGACGCCATGTGCGATTAATAGCGTCATGCTTCTTAGATGTCACATTATCTAGATCATAGTCATACTTTGCAGTCACTTACAGCTTGTGAAAACATATATAGTGTACAGAAAATAACAACGTTACAATGCACAAATGAGCAGGGATACTGCAGACACGTGTTTCGGCGTTACAAGGAACGCCTTTATCAATGCAAAAAAGTTGTGAGCTTATGGATGCACAGACATCCGACAAAAGCAACGGAAACAGAAGCGAAGAGCTTAAAAACAAACATAGCGGATTACGTGAACACCAATAAAAAAATTCGAAGCCAAAAAAGATCCAATGGGAAAATAAAGAATGAACCGAAGCTTTCTACCAGGTACGAAATGGAAAGAAAGAATTCGATTGGCGACACGATAAGCCAAAAGGCTAACATAATAAAAAAACACCAGGTTAAACTGTTAACCGCAAGAACAAAAAAGAGCAGAATGAAAGAAAGCGAATCGGTAAATGAAAAAAATAAATAAATAAATAAAGACAAGTAGAAAATGGAAAATGCCAGCAAAATCAGAGGAATAAATTAGAAAGGTAAAAGGCAAAATTAGACAAAAGGACGCCAAACAGCAGAAAAATAAGGAATAGCATTGAGATCGTTAACTAAGTCAGAACTGTTTTTCAAAATATGAAAGGCTTCCCAAAAATCAAGATCTGATGGGTTGGGGCATTTTTGGACAATTTGAAAAGAATTAAAATCGAAAGAATGATTCTTTTCCCAACAATGTTGCGCAATACTAGACTTATTCAATTGTTGCTTTTTCACATAATTCTGATGTTCCTTTAAGCGGAATTTCAAAGCACGTCGCGTTTGTCCGATATAAGAGAGATTGCAATTGCAATTAATTTTATAAATACCACAACTATTAAGAGGATGAATGGGATCTTTAAGGGAAGAGAAACATAGTTTATTCGTAGGGGAGAATACCACTTGGAAATTGAAACGTTTGAGAATCTTAGCAACCTGATAACTCACAGAGGGAAAGAATGGTAAAACAACCAAATTCTTTCTAATGAAAGTTCTCTTAACAAAAGTTGTTTCGGATTTGTTAGAAAGTTTTTTAAAAATGGAATCAATCAAAGTATGAGGATAGTTTCTATCAAGAGCCACAGCTTTAAGATAGTTGAGTTCTGCTTTAAGAAGTTCCGGTGAAGAACAAAGATTAATAGCACGCTGAACAAAAGAATTAAATGCAGCATATTTTTGACTAGGAGGGTGAGATGAAAGTCGATGAGGAGGTAACGAGACAGCAAAAGGTTTGCGATAAACGGTAGTTTCAAAGCCGAATTCTGTTCGAGAAACTAAAACATCAAGAAAGGGAATGCAATTATCCTGTTCTTTCTCACAAGAGAATTGAATATGAGGATCAATAGCATTTAAAACGGATAAAACATCGTCATTATGGAACTGGTTATGGTTCATTAGAAC
Source organism: Uloborus plumipes (assembly GCA_038373865.1). NCBI lineage: Eukaryota > Metazoa > Arthropoda > Arachnida > Araneae > Uloboridae > Uloborus > Uloborus plumipes. The sequence goes on from JAXGGA010006224.1 coordinate 15,133, forward strand.
AAAACAATCGTCAACATATCTAACGTAAAATTGAAACTGTAATTTTTGGAACAACTCAACCTCAAAATAATGCATATAAATATCACTAAGAATGGGGCTTAGTGGGTTACCCATAGCCAAACCATCTGACATAGTGTAAAATTGTCCATTAAAAGCAAAAGAACATTGTTCAAGGCATGTACGGGTAAGGAAAATTAATTCCTCAATTTCCTTAGAGGCAAAATGAAATTCTGAAAGTCTCCTTTGAAGGCATAACAAAGCACCCTCGATAGGAACGTTCGTAAATAATGATTTAACATCAAAAGAAGCCATAAAAGAATCCTTAGGAACGAAATTATGAATTTTCTTAACAAAATCTACAGAATTTTTAACTGTGAATAAATTATGAATCCTAAGTGGAGAAAACACAGAGACTAAATATTTAGCAAGTTTATAAGAAGCAGTACCGATATTGGAAACAATCGGTCTAAAAGGGATACCAGTTTTATGTACCTTGGGTAAAGCATAAAATCTAGCACAATTAGCAATAGAGGGAATAACAGAGCGTTTAACACTTAAAGGAATAGACTGAACCGACTTAACCGCAGAAGAAATCGTTTTTAACTCTTTTTCGCTAGGATCTTTCGAAATTTCAAAATACGGACCAGAAGAAATCAAATCATTAGTTTTATCAACATAAGATGATTTGTCAAGAACAACAATTTGACCGCCTTTGTCAGCTTTGGTAACAACCAGATCTGAATTAGAAATTAAATTCTTTACACTACGACTCACAGTATTAGCAAACATAGGTTTAGAAATTTTAGAATTGAAGTCAACGTTAGAAGCAATCAGATGCCGAACACACTCTTTTTGAGTGGATGATAAGGCACTATGTTTAAAAGCCTTCTCAATAGGAGCAATAAGTTTAGAAAAAGAAGATTTGCTCGCCACAGAAAAATTATCATTGCACTTTAGAGCCTCGATTTGAGACCTATCTAAAGGAACACTGGAAAGATTAACAACAGCATTTTTATTAACCACCGGTAAATTATCAGAGATAACAGAATTCGAATTTTTACAGAGTTTAGCCATTTTCTTTTTCAAAATAACCTGATGATTCTCCGAAAAACGAAGGGTTCTAAACCAAGATGTTCTATCGACAGAATCAAAATCGGAAATAGAATTTGAAACAGAAAGATGTAAATTGTAGAGTTCACGTTCAATATAAGATAATCGTTTCCTAGTTTCTTGGATCGAAGCTCTAAGTAGAGCTAATTTCGACCGAAAAATTACTTTGTCAATCTTGACAGAACGAGGTAAATTGCATTTCAACGAAATAAAATTCGGAATAATTTTCTTGCGCCTACATTCTTGAAGAAACTTCAAGTGGTTCAAAAATCGGAACTTTTTAATACGAAGATTCTGAAACCTATTAACCTGAGACATAATAAATCATGAGTCAAAACGAAAATAACAAATACAAAAACAAAAGAACAATCTAACCGTAACAGTAAACAGGACAGTAAAAAGAGAAAAAAAGAAAGAATATGAACAAGACTATGCCTTGAACAATGTTCTTTTGCTTTTAATGGACAATTTTACACTATGTCAGATGGTTTGGCTATGGGTAACCCACTAAGCCCCATTCTTAGTGATATTTATATGCATTATTTTGAGGTTGAGTTGTTCCAAAAATTACAGTTTCAATTTTACGTTAGATATGTTGACGATTGTTTTGTTCTAATGAACCATAACCAGTTCCATAATGACGATGTTTTATCCGTTTTAAATGCTATTGATCCTCATATTCAATTCTCTTGTGAGAAAGAACAGGATAATTGCATTCCCTTTCTTGATGTTTTAGTTTCTCGAACAGAATTCGGCTTTGAAACTACCGTTTATCGCAAACCTTTTGCTGTCTCGTTACCTCCTCATCGACTTTCATCTCAGCCTCCTAGTCAAAAATATGCTGCATTTAATTCTTTTGTTCAGCGTGCTATTAATCTTTGTTCTTCACCGGAACTTCTTAAAGCAGAACTCAACTATCTTAAAGCTGTGGCTCTTGATAGAAACTATCCTCATACTTTGATTGATTCCATTTTTAAAAAACTTTCTAACAAATCCGAAACAACTTTTGTTAAGAGAACTTTCATTAGAAAGAATTTGGTTGTTTTACCATTCTTTCCCTCTGTGAGTTATCAGGTTGCTAAGATTCTCAAACGTTTCAATTTCCAAGTGGTATTCTCCCCTACGAATAAACTATGTTTCTCTTCCCTTAAAGATCCCATTCATCCTCTTAATAGTTGTGGTATTTATAAAATTAATTGCAATTGCAATCTCTCTTATATCGGACAAACGCGACGTGCTTTGAAATTCCGCTTAAAGGAACATCAGAATTATGTGAAAAAGCAACAATTGAATAAGTCTAGTATTGCGCAACATTGTTGGGAAAAGAATCATTCTTTCGATTTTAATTCTTTTCAAATTGTCCAAAAATGCCCCAACCCATCAGATCTTGATTTTTGGGAATCCTTTCATATTTTGAAAAACAGTTCTGACTTAGTTAACGATCTCAATGCTATTCCTTATTTTTCTGCTGTTTGGCGTCCTTTTGTCTAATTTTGCCTTTTACCTTTCTAATTTATTCCTCTGATTTTGCTGGCATTTTCCATTTTCTACTTGTCTTTATTTATTTATTTATTTTTTTTTCATTTACCGATTCGCTTTCTTTCATTCTGCTCTTTTTTGTTCTTGCGGTTAACAGTTTAACCTGGTGTTTTTTTATTATGTTAGCCTTTTGGCTTATCGTGTCGCCAATCGAATTCTTTCTTTCCATTTCGTACCTGGTAGAAAGCTTCGGTTCATTCTTTATTTTCCCATTGGATCTTTTTTGGCTTCGAATTTTTTTATTGGTGTTCACGTAATCCGCTATGTTTGTTTTTTAAGCTCTTCGCTTCTGTTTCCGTTGCTTTTGTCGGATGTCTGTGCATCCATAAGCTCACAACTTTTTTGCATTGATAAAGGCGTTCCTTGTAACGCCGAAACACGTGTCTGCAGTATCCCTGCTCATTTGTGCATTGTAACGTTGTTATTTTCTGTACATCTTTAGCACAAAGGTATTTGTAAACTTTACATATATAGTGTTTTTAAGATCCAAACAGGTTTATAAATACAAAGCTAAGATCCTTCGTATGTGATCACTTTGGCTCGTTTTTCAAAACCACATCCATTTCGAATTTTTTAATGAAAAGTTGTAGGAAACTTTACAGGATTATGTACAGCTTTATATTTTTACCGCGACGTTTCCGGCTTTTAATACTTTGAAGAAATAAACATTGCCACACGACTTTGTCACTTTACTTCACTCGTGAAAAATCGGATTTCATCATTAAAGGATTTGCTGACTTGTAAAGAGGAAGCCCATTTCAGAAACTCGAAAGTGTGAAATGTTCTTATATCCACTTACGATGTGTTGGAAGCAATGAAAAGTATGAAATATTAATTTTCAAAGTACTCGCTGTTATGCCCAAAAGTGGATTTTTTCATGGAGTTTGAAGTGAAAGTGAATTTCTCTACTTACATCAACTTAAATGTCATTGTATAATCTTTAAACAGACTTAGAAAAATTTTAGCATTTTAACTTTTTTGTACGTTTTGACGGAGTTGAATTGATCTAATTTTAGACAATTTCTGAACTTTTACGCAGATAAGCTTTCGTGGGAAAGTACTACTAGTAGGTAACCACAAATGGTACTTATGTATTAACTCCATCGCAGCTCAGATTTAGAGGTTAAAACAGGTTTGGTGTTTTTTTTTTTTTTGTGGTTGTTTCTCTTTATTGTTTCTCCTCTCACGCAGTTTTTACCCCCCCCCCCCCAAAAAAAAAGTCAAATAAACAGCCAAATCTTGTTCTAGCCTCAAAATCTGTAGCTGCAGGTGAGTTAATACGTAATTAACCCACAAATTTGTTAAAATTAATTTTTTTCGCTTTTGATGGAAAATATTTCGTTTGAAAGAAAATATAAATATTCTCCATAATTTTAACTAAAAAAAGAAGCGCAGACGATTCCATTGATTAGCCATATATAATGCAGCACTAAAACACATATAGTTTTTTAGGTTAAAATCATTCAAAATTTATTTTTCTTTCTTTTCTATTTATACTAAAAAATACGCATCTTAAGAGCACGTATGCTTTCAACGTAATTTAAATTGCTTCATTGCACAAAAAAACTCAACATATCAGTAAGGATATAAATAGAAACCACCGGCCTAATAGCTCGACCACGGAGCCAGATCCGATTAAAGAAGCGCAGCCGATTCCATTGATTAGCCATTTTATCGTTCTTTCTCCTCTGATTGAGTACTGGACCGCCGCTGACGTCCGCGTAATGATAATGAGGGACTTTGCGCGGAAGCCGGAATGTCCATCTCACGAACCTGGCCTCGAATCAGGAAATGAGGTTTTGTCCGGTAATGGCATTAGAGCCACTAAAAGCCTGACATCGGCATTTGGAAACAATGCATTTTGGGTTGGTTTCTTGCTCGGTAATGCTATGCGACGTTTCCTGAAAACTTGAATGTACACTGTACAGTAAATAAACTATCAATTATCCGTGAGGGTCTCAAGAAAGAAACAAACACAATTAACTGATTTTTTCGAAAAAGCACGAATTTAAATTTTGTTTTTTCTTAACATTTCTTACCCACAAGAGTGCGGTGTACTTCATCCAATAAATTATTTTACATGGGCGTTATCGTAAGTACCACTTCTTTATAGATTTTATATGCTTGAGAACCTCAAATACAAATAATGTTTATGCTGTACCTATCGTCAATGTACATATCACAAACCCCTTATTTTATGCTTGTTTCAGATTATCTGCGGTTCCCGTGCCACCCAAATACGCGGATAATCTGGAGTGTACTGTATACCTTTTTTTTCCTTCATCGGGCAGAATTGATCGTTTATTTCAGAAACCCGTCAAGTGCACTTTTTAAAATGTTTGGAAATCTAAAAAAAACCTTCAAGGAAAGGCTTTCGCTGAAGAAAAAACTTTTTTTTGAATTAACTTTAAGCATATTTTTTTTTCAAGCGAAAACCTTTATTTAGGAAGATTTTTTTTAGTAACTGCACTGGACGCGTTTCTGAAATAAACGATTTGATTATGTGTTTCAGATTTGAAAAGAGGGTGCGTATTTTTGTTAACAAATTTAGATTAAAATCGTACGGGTTTTTTTCTTCTTCCCTCTTCTTTTTTTGTTGCCTTCTTCTTCCTCTCCTCCTTCTTCTTTTCTTTTATTTATTTATTTATTTATTTTTTTTTTTTTTTTGAGTTGGAAATTACTGGTATTACAACGTAAAGAAACTATTTTTCTTCTCAACCTTAGAAACACATGCTCAAACCTCACTCAATTTTTGTCGTACAGTAAACTCCCGATTATCCGTGAAATAGAGGGGCACAGTGGCAAAAAATAAGCGAATACCACGGATAATCGAACAACAGGTAAAAAAGGATATTAATTTATTCAGTAGTTGTGAAATGGAGTGGCATAGTGGAAAAAAATAAGCGAATACCACGGATAATCGAACAACAGGTAAAAAAGGATATTAATCTATTCAATAGTTAAAAAAAGTCAATAATAAAAACATACATTTGAAGGGCCAGGGGGAAAAAAAATAAAAATCACTTTTTCGTCGATTTTGAGATTTTAGTGCTATCTAGGGGCGATGTAGGAGTAATATCATCTGGTAGAGGGGGTAAAAAAGATAAGAATCGTGAAAAAGATAAGAATAATAATTAATGTGCATTAACTATAAATGTGCATTAACTATAAATTAACTATAAAGGGAGTCAATAGAAATCAAACTTTGTTTCTCATTTTTCTCGAAATCACTTTTTGGTCACTTTCATATTTTTTCCCCTGGCCCTTCATTTTAAATAACAGCTAAAAATGGCAATATTGAATGTTAAAAATATTCTGAAAAGCTGAAAACGACCAATAACGCACCTTCATTTTTTTTTTCATTCAGTAAATCATCCCCGTAAAAAAAAAAAGAAAGAAAGAAAAAAAAAAGAAAACTAAAGTGTGAAGAAATCGCGGATAATACGAACCGTGGATAATCGGAAGTTTGCTGTTCTTGACAAAAATGCTTCGAGTGAACTATTTGCTTATGAGCCGTATACGACTTTCAAATAAAATCTTAACTAACCTAGACTTTAGAAATTAACTGTTGTGTTTACAGAATAATACTGGCAGCTGATGTCCCAAATTAAAACTGTGAAATGCACAGTTATAAACTGTAAAACTAGCAATTTTACAGTTTCTTACTGTAAAGTTAGCAATTTCACTGTTTATTGTCGTAGAATTTAGCTGTATTATACTGTAAAAACAACAGTATAATACTGGCTACTACTACTTTAAAACTACAAAATGCACTGTAATTTTTCCATTTACCCCAATATGTATGACGCAGATGAAACAAAATAAAAATACCTAAATTAAGCATTTAAAATTACCGAGAAGGTAAAATTCATATCCAACTGTTTGTAACAACACTCCATGTCACAAGTTACAGTTCGTTGAACAAGTTTGCGTGTTTGTTTCAATTCATCCCATGTTTTCATTAACTTCAAATGACCTAATTAATGAGAATTCTAAAATACAAATGAATAATCATCATGTCTATGAATTCTAAAGGCAAATGCGATGAAAGGTGAAGAAAATTGTCTGTTCTGTAAAACCAAAAGTTGTGCGAAAGTACTCTATTATAGAGACTTATTAATAATACCTCATTAATAAAAAAAAAGCATTGCCATATTTCAATGAATAATTAAATTCATTGTTAAAAAATCACAAAGAGCCTATTTGAAACGCAACCTTGGTGGTAATTTGCATGAAGTTGTATCAATGGGATCTTTCTTTCTTGTCATATTTCCATCACTTTTGCAAACGAATCACAAAATTCTATTTTTACGAGAAGCGAAAAAAAAGATTTCTTAAGGTTGCTGCGAATCAGGAATTGTTGCTAAAATAGAAATGTTTTCATAATCGCACGGCTGAGGAAACAAAGCGAGCTTTTTCAACTAATAAGGCCCCGGTGATGGATTATCATGCGCGTGAAATTTTGTCGTGAGAAATTTTGGGAGAAAATTTCGGGGAAGTTGCCAAAGTGTAGGGATTTGTTTGTAACAAAAGCAGTAATGACGGGTTTAAGTGTGTTATACGATAACTAAGTTTTAGAGACTAAAAGAGCTTAAAACCTTTGCTGGATATGTTTTCTTTCCTTATTTATACTGATTTTTATTAATCTTAGTTTTAAAATAATGCATCAAATAGTGCAGTAGAATCTAGATGTTTGAAAATTTTAGCAGGAACCTTGTTTAATTGACGAGGATTTCCTTAACCCCTTTAGTATGTGCGGTACGGTAAAAGAAGCATGAACTTTGGGCAGCTGTTAATCTATTCACTGGAAAAAATGAACTGTTGTTTTTACAGTATAATACTGGCAGCCGAGGTTCAAATTTAAAACTAAAATGCACAGTAATAAACTATAAAATAATAATTTTAAAGTTTCTCACTATAAAGTTAGAAACTTAACAGTTTATTAATGCAGTGCAATACTGGCAGCAGAGGTTCCCGCTCAAAACTGCGAAATTCCCAGTAATAAACTGTAAATTAGCAATTTTAGTTTAGTACTGTAAATATAGCAATTTACAGTTTTTCACAATAAGATTAGCTGTATTATACTCTAAAAACAATATTCATTTTTTACAGTGCATTATTATTAGCAAAGGCTCCAGTTTAAAACTTTAAAATGCACGGTAATAAACTGTAAAATTAGCAATTTTACAGTTTAGTACTGTAAAAAGAGCAGTTTGACAGTTTAGTACTGTAAAATTAGCAGTTTTTACAGTTTATTACTATAAAATTAGCTGTATTATACTGTAAAAACAGCATTAATTTTTTACAGTGTTAATGATTCATTTAGTTACCTGATAGTACTACCTATCTTACAAAAAAGTAGAAGCTAGATATTTCAGACTTTTAATCTTACATAACAGTAGCACCTAAATAATTCAGACTTATAGAAAGAATCGCGCTTAACTGACGATGGTTTCCTTAATCCCTTTAGTTTTTGATGTATGGTAAACCGAAAATGAATTTTGAACATCTGCTAATTAGTTAATAATCGATTTAATTAAGTGATACGCATGGTACAATACAGTAGAACCTAAATATATGAGACTTTTAACAGGGACCTTGCTTAACGACGACGGTTTATTAACCCCTTTAGTACGCGGTGTATGGTAAACAGAGCATGAACTTTGAACAGCTGCTAATGATATTTGAGACTTTCAGCAGGAACCTTGCTTAACCAACAACGGTTTCATTAACCCCTTTAGTATGTGGTGTACGGTAAACTGGGCTTGAACTTTGAACATCAGCTCTTATCAGTTAATAATTGATTTCACTAAGTGATATTTTTGTCATTGTCTCGGGTACTTTCTGATTATTTATTATTACCTATGACATATTTTTTTTGGTTTTAGATTGGCAACACTCCCAAATGTGTATCAAGAGATTGGGATTGGTACGTTTCTTCAACCATTTATTCTCATCCCAAAGCTAAGTTCTATTTTCAGAGTTCCTTTTTGTGAACTTTTACTTTTTATTTTAAATGCATGAGATAATGTTTTATTTCTTGATCAACCTCTTTCCACCATCACACTTGCAGATGTGAATGCTGTGGCCAGATGCAGACTACTAAACCAGTCCTTAGAGAAACCTTTGATAACCGACTTCGACTTCCCTAGAGACATCACAACTACAATCGCCCGACTCAGAACAGAGCATTACAAGGGAATGACGATACTTCCTGACGGGACAAGGACTTATCCTTACTGCAAGAACTGCCCAGAGACCCAACTGACACCAAGACACATTTTTGAATGCCCAAACATTACTGCAGCTATCTTGAAACTCGGCTTGCTACCAGATAGAGATGTGCTGCAGGAAACCCTCTAGTCCTGAGGCACCGAAGCTGGCGGCTGCGGTCCTTCGGAATTTTGACAATATTTAGCAATCCACTAACATGACATCATCATCATCATCAATGTTTTATTATCATTTCCCGATTTAATTTCACAATTGTTTGTGTGATGTGTTATCGTTTTTTACCTGAAATATTTATTTCAAATGCACGGAAACTTGAATTTGTCCATCTTGTCGGATACATGCAAAGGATGGGACTCGCGCTCTTTTAACGCTGCTAAGTAATTGTGAAGGAATTTCTTTTATGGAATAACGTTCTAATTGGTCTGTGCGGGACAAGATTCTACATACAATGCACTAATAAAGTGAAAATCGCCATTTTTGGACTTACGTTGCTTTGGCTCAGAGAACTAGAATTTCAAAGATAGTTATTTTATAAGTAATGCATGCAAAAAATAAGTTATTTAGTCAATTGTTTTTAAAGCACTCTGAAAAATTTCATAACCAATGCATAAAGTAATAGTTAAAAATAATACACCAGTTCAAACTAGCGCAATGTTTGTTTGTTTGCTGAAAAATATGAGAGGATCGCAATTAACTTTCACTTTCTCTCTATCATTGAAATTATTTTCTTTATTGTTATTGTAATAACTATCATTGTTATTGCTATTATGTTTTCAAGCACATTTTGCTAGGGTATTTGTTTACATTTGTCTCATTTTATGAGAAAATAAAAAAGAATTGTAGCAAACTATCAGACATTTGTATCATCGAAACACTTATGAGTATAGTTTAAAATAACTGCGCACGATGAATATGTTTGTTTTCTAGCAAAGTCATCTGCAATTTCTTTACATTAGTTTACGTCTTAATTAGCAAATATAGAAAAAAATGAAAATTAGAGAATCATTAGCAAGTATAGTTTTGTATTTTTTAATAGAATTATTTTACATAGAAAATTTAAATAACAAGTAAGGCTTCTTGGTTGTGTACTCTTGCTTCTATTTCGATTTAAAAATGTATGAAAGTATTTCTTACGCAAAAATTAATTTAAAAAAAAACAATTTTCCACTAAATATACTGCAAAAAAATCTGAAACGTTCCTGAAAAATAAGCGAAAATAATGTACACAATTTCTGTCAATAAGATATCTGGCAAAAAACAGGTAATTGTACCGTTTAAACGCAACAACTTGCCTGAAAAAAACAACTATAATCTTTCTAAAGAATTCAGAAACCTCCTCAATAAAAGTCAGTCATGTTACTGAAATGAATATCCTCAGACGAAAGTTAAAGAAATTCATAGTAATAGCTAGGCTACTTTCAGATTTACAATGAAAGCCCCTAAAACAAGTGTGGTCGTTGCTAAAGCGCAATTGTAAGCAAATATTAAACAGTTTATTTGCATATTACAGCCTCCAGTTTCACCCTAATTTAGAATTGATCAATCTGGAAGGATCAATTGAATTGAAAGCAAAGCACAGAAGCAGAATTGATATTTTCGCTATGGTAGCTAAAATATTTTTCACAGTATTGAGAGTTCTACATAAATGAAACTCGTATCAATTCAAGAAACTTTCCGTAATTTTACTTATTTTTCAGAGAAAACTGGTGGAAATTCAAGAAATTGTAGAACGTTGCACATGAATAACCTGTGTCGATTTTGAATTTTCCAGTCTATACTGCGTGTATTTTCGGTACATAATGTGTATTGAAATGGCAGCAGATTCATAATAATGAACTTTTTCTCCTGAATTTTCGTTGACAGTAATATCGAAGAATATATTACCTACAAAAGAATTTTGATAAAAAATAAGCAGCATCAAAATAAAAAAAAGGTAAGGGATAAGTAGACCATTTTTTTATAATTCCAGAGTTGCAAAAAAAAGCTATTTTCTGCTTTTTAGTGCTTGATTCTTTTTGCATGCACTTAAAAAAGCTTCAGAATGCCAAATTTTCTTGTTTTTAGGTGTGTTGATTTTCGGTGCATAATATGTATTAAAGTATCAACGGATTAATAATAATTGACTGTTTCCCTTGAATACCGTCGATGATAACATCTCAAAATATATTATATTACCTAAACACAGTAAAAAATAGATGTTGGTTTTACCGTATACTACAGCTAATTTTTTAGTAACAAACTAAAAATTGCTACAGTAAGAAATTGTAAAATTGCTAATTTTACAGTTAATTGCTGTGCATTTTACAGTTTTAAACTAAAACCTCTGCTGCCAGTATTACACTGTTTTTTACACTATAATATAGTTAGTTATGTGGTAGTCAATTGCAAAATTGTGGTAATAAACTGTAAAATTGCTTATTTTACAATTTACCACTGTGCATTTTAGTTTTAAGCTGGAGCCTCTGCTGCCAGTATTATACTGTCAAAACAACAGCTCATTTTTTACAGTGTACAAAAGATTTTTTTAAAAAAAGTACCTAGCATCAAAAAAAAAAGTTAAGACAATAAGTAAATCATTTTTTTCTCTAATTCCAGAGCTACCGAAAAGAAAAAGAAGATGCTATTTTTTGCTTTTAAGTGTTTGATTCTTTTTGCATGCACTTACAGAAACTCCATGCTGTCAAAAAGTAAAATTAAATGAGCCACACTTCTCTTGATGGAACTATTCGAATATTTCTCAGTACTTCGCCATGCACGGCGTCGGGCTGGTAATCAAGTTTCCTCGCACTCGCGGGCCTCAAGAAAGGAAGATAAAAGTCAGGAAATGGATATTTATGGTCACCCACTCACACTTCATATTTTCTGAAGGAAGCGAATTCCTCTTCTTGCATTAGTTTGCCCTTTTCCTTTTATCTTTTTTCGGAATATTTTGGTTGGAGATTGTTATCCATTCACAATGTTGTCATTGTCTTTTAATGATTTTGAGTACTTGTGTTACTAATTTTTGCACATTGTAAAAAATGAATGTTATTTTTACAGTATAATACAGCTAGTTTTATAGTAATAATCAGTAAAAATTGCTAATTTTACAGTACTAAACTGTAAAATTGTTAACTTTACAGTACTAAACAGTAAAATTGCTATTTTTACAGTAATAAACTGTAAAATTGCTAATTTTACAGTTTATTACCGTGGTATTTAGTTTTAAACTGGAACCTCTGCCGCCAGTATTACACTGTTGTTTTTACTATATAATACAGCTAAATTTTACGGCAACAAACTAAAATTGCTAACTTTACAGTAAGAAACTCTAAAATTGCTAACTTTACAGTTTATTACTGTGCATTTTAGTTTTAAATTGGAACCTCGACTGCCAGAATTATACTGTAAAAACAACAGTTCATTTTTACTGTGTGTACTAGTACATAGAGGTACTATAAGGTAAAACGTTACTATGAAAATATAAAAGTAAACATTAGATTGTAACTAAAAGTCTACACAAAGCTCTTGCATTAGTTTACCTTTCTCCTTTGATCTTTTTTGGAATATTTCGGTTGGAGACTGTTATCCATTTACAATGTTGTCATTGTCTTTTTTGAGTACGACTAGAACAATTGTGCTACTGATTTTTGTACTAGTACATATAGGTACTACAAGGCAAAACGTTATTGTGAAAATATAAAAGTAAATATTGGATTGTAACTAAAAATTCACACAAAGCTCTACTTATTTTCTGAAGGAAGTGAATTCTACTACTTACATTAGCTTTCCTTTTTTCCTTTATTTCTTACATTTTTCATTTTATATGAATACTAGCTTATTACCCTGCTTTGCCCGGGTGCTTATTTATACAACATAGCTTTAAAAATCTTTGTTTTTAACTTTTTTCATACTAAAATGAAATAGGTGAGTCTTAAATTGATAATTCATTGTTAATTGCGATCTTTGTTGGAAAATACAGTGAACTCTCACTAAACATCTCATTTATGCGCCTTTTTTTATTTATACGACGATTTCGAATAGTCCCAGCACATTCCATAGCAAATTAATGATAGTATCATTCGTTTATGCGTCGCTCTAAAGATAAATATTTCACTTATGCGCAAAATTGTTTGTAAAATGTACAAAAAATTATTTATTTTCTTTAAAAAAAAGGAATTTTTCTTCAATATTCTCTTTAGTCCATGCGGAAAAATATGCTTTCCATGAGCAATAAAAGCGAATGATTAGAGCCCGGAGAGGGACAATTATCTAAACAGTTTGTAATTAGGTATGCTACAATTTTTGTTTTCTCATTATCATTGTAGTTACGTTACAGAAATTGCGAAACCGTAGTAATATGCCCCTTGTCTATAGAAACATTCTTATTCATTCTCTCATAATAACTGTTGCTTTTTAGTCCTTTAAATAGGCTTGTTCACTTATACGTCTCTCTCACTTATGCGCCTTTTCTGTTGGTCCCTTGGGCCGGCGCATAAGTGAGAGTTCACTGCATTTCTTTCGCAAGAGTGCGATGAACTTCATTCAGTAATTTATTTGAACTTGGGCGTTATCGCAAGTACTACTTCTTTGTAGATTCTATATGCTTGAGAACCTCAAATACAAATAATTTTTTATGCTGTACCTATCTCCACTGTTTGTACACATCACGTTTTAATTGGGATGCAATTATTTTTAAGCAAAAGACATTTTTTATCTTCTTTACCCCTTATTTTATGCTTTTTTTTTTGGATTATCCGCGATTTTCGTTATCCACGACGTCCGTGCCACCCAATTCCGCGGATAATCGGGAGTGTACCGTAGATATAAATTTGTTTATAAGCTGGAACTTAATCTTGGGCCGGCGCATAAGTGGGAGCTGACTGTACTCATATTTAAATGTGTTTAATTTTATCAATTCAATGATTAACCCTTTAAGCACCATTACTTTAGGACCCCTTATTAATTTATTTTCTTCCTCTAAGTGATAAAGTTTAACATTTTAGAATCACTTGACTTCAATAATTAAGTTCCTTGTTTCATTGGTACTTTTTTCCAAAATTCTGGACGCTAAATTGACCCAGTGAAATATCCAAAAGCGGAATTTTACGTCGCTGCCGCTCAAAGGGGTAAAAATCTCTAATACTCCATATGTTCAAAATTGAAAGAAAATGGCCATTTTGTGACCAAAATTTGAATTTTTAGCTTTTTGGATTTTTTTTTTTAATTTTAAAAACCCACCTATGTAAATTCTAGTGCATCAAGGAGCCTCTGTGCCAAGTTTGATGAAAGTATGACGAAAACTGGATTTGTATAAGGACATACATGCATACATTTTATCACGTATAGATTTTGATTAGAGATTGTTATCCATTTATAATGTTGCGATATCGTTTTAAAAGGAGTTTAAATATGTATACAACAATAATCCTACTGGTTTTTGCTTGTGCTTTTCGCACAAAAGTCTTCATATTTTCTGAAGGAAGTGAATTCTCCTACTTGAATTAATTTTCCATTTTTTCTTTCGTTCCTTACCTTTTACATCTTTCGGGAACATTTTAGTTAGAGATTGTTATCCGTTTACGATGATGTGATTGTCTTTTAATGCTTTTAAGAATGTATACAACAATTGTCTTGCTAATTGTTGCATTCGCACATAGAGTTATAAGACTAAACATTACAGGGATAATATAAAAGTAAACATTAGATTGTAATTGAAAGTCCACAAAACACTTAGTTAATGACATACTTACAGTCACCCACTCACACTTCATATTTTCTGAAAGAAGTGAATTCCACTACTTGCAATTTTTTTTCCTTTGTTTGTTAAATGTTATGGCAAGCGTTTAAAAGTAATTATTACCTTGCAATTGAAGCTCCGCAGAAAACTTAATTAATAACCTTCTTTATAAGTGGACCATCTGCTAAACTAAAAACAACTTGGAATGAAAATATCCAGAAAAAATAAATAAATGAAAAGCATCAGACACACAACATTCTCTTTTCTCATCAGACGGCAAACTTATCTTTTCACTTCATTTCATCTAAATACTGTATTCTCTTAAACTCGCCTGCTATGCTCTCTATCTAAAAATAGAAAGATGGGTACTTACAATAGCTATAACCTTAGTTTAAGTTATATTTTAATCTCTTTTTTTTCTAACACTAGGCAAAAGCCTTAATTTTACACTAATATTTTCGTTTACATATACAAGAATCAGCTCCACATAATAAATCTTTGCTACTGGTTTGTACTTTTTTTACGGCTTTAGAGGCGAATTTTTAGAATTACCAATTAAATCGTAAGGACAGTTAAAACCGCTATTGTTATTGATTTTTCTTTGCTCTGTTCTAAAACTTACTTCTATTATAAAACTTCAAGAAACCCATTCTGTTTCTCGGAATGTTGCCTTAATTTTTTGACCTACAGGACTTAAGGAGAATTGAACGATATTTGTTTCTTGGTTGAATCTAGAACAATGCTGATTTTTTCAAATAATAAAGAAAACGAATCGTCTTTTTTTGCATAATCAAAGTGAACAAACAAAGTCAACTGTCCACACTTTTCAGAAAATTAAGTTCTTCGTTTATGATATCCGAGACTGTTTATGGCGTTTAACAACCATCCGAAAAGTATGGCCATCTTTTTTTCGTATTTTACCATCTTACTTATCTTTCCATAGTTATCCCCTGGCAATTAAATTCTGCCCAATTGACTTTTTTTTCTAAATTAAGGATTCGATTTCACGTTTTGGTCATTAGAGCATTTATGGCACTAACTGTGAGTGCTATGTTAGTTACAATGATAAAAGCAGTAGTGCCTTAAATTTAGGCCCTTAAAAGCTTCAGTTACAGAAAAAAGTGAAAAAAAAAGTTTCAATTTCTAAATAAAAAAATCAAAAGCAATTAAAAGAATGCATTTGTTCTTCTACAGAACACGTTTGAAAAGTTTTTGCGTTATCTTTAAGATGTAGATATTTTATTGCTTTAGAAAGGTTTCTTAAACTCGAGTTATGGCTCATGATGTTGCCTACTTAAATTATTAAAATTACTTATCTATGTTGCTTTCTATAGTCTAATTGTAAACATTACCTGTATGCAAGCACACCTAATGTGTGTGTTTTAAAGCCATCAAAAATTATTTTCGAAAACAGTTCCTTCTTTTAAATTTCTGAAGCTGTATCTTAATGGTTTGGTATCACTTAATTAGGTCTTTTTCTACAGTAAATACTTTTCAAAAAATATAATTACTTGCTTTAAGGTTACTTTGAAAAACCTACAGTAAAACTCATCTCAAACCCCTTTGCGTGGTTTTTATTTCCAATTTTTTGCCATGTATATATTGCAGCTCTAAAACGTCATAATTAACACCAACCACCTTCATGTTTAAATACTAACATTGTTTTTTTTCAGTGTTTTCTTAACTTATCTTTAAAAACGCATTCGGCATTCTGACAGCCTGCTCGAAATTCTATTTTCACCCACTGCCTCCATATACGCACATTCTTCTGAGATCCCACTCACGAATTTTCTTAAAAAGGGAGTTCAATTTTCATTCGCATTGAATCCTTAAGAAAATAAAATTTTCTTATGCGTGAGATTTTTGCTGATTTTCCGTCCTTTCACTTACAAAAGTAGAAGTAAATAGAATAGAATATTGCAATTGATACTTTGTGCGTTTTCGAATAGTTTAGTCATAACAAATTGATAACTTGGCATTTTGTCAAGCTACTATCGGATTTCCTACGTTTAATGACTTAGTGAATATTTATTAGTAGATGAAAATGAGCGTGCATGGAATAACTAATATTTTATAGAGAACTATGATTGGGAGTTGTTAAACAAATTTAAAGTGGAATTCAAAAATGTATTGTTTTGAACATGAACAGAACCATTTTATTTACAAAACTGACAATATTTGTTCCATTTTATGAGAAAATGAATTAAAACGATTTTATTTACTTGCAATTGTGTTTTATTTAAAGGAAATAATATAAGGTTAACTATGGGTTTTAAGTGCAATTCTTATATTTTGTAGAAAATTAAAGATTCTTCAAAGTTAGGAATTAAAAATGCGCAGTACATTTATATTTAGGCGAAATTCAATACCATTTTACTTATTTGTATCAACACAATTGACACCAACAAACTTCAAAACGGAAAAACATTAAACTAAATTTTTTTAAAAATGCCTTTTTTTAATTCTAAGGACAATTTTTTTTAGCTTGCTTCGCAATAAAAAGTACGAAATCAAATAAGTGTGTGAATTCTTAATCAAAACACTCAAACATTGCAGTTAATCTTAAAGTCTTTATATTTAGATCATAGTAATCAAGCAGCCAATAAAATATGAAGTAAAATTTTGTGAGCAAAAACATACAGTATGAAGCTTAGTACATGAGAGTGAGTGAGAATTACTTTTACTATAACTAGTATATTTTTTCTTCTCTCAATTTTTAATTTCAATTTTATTTTCTACTTTAGAATTGACCTAAATATAAAGATATCAAGATTAACTGCAATTAGTGTTGCATAATCAGGAAATCATGCACTGATTTCATACTTTTTAGAGCGAACCAAACTCGTAGAAATAGTCAGTATTAAAATAACTATATTGCATCGATTCTTTATTTTCATCTGTAATGTTTTACATTTATTTTCATTGTTTAGTTCTATTATCGTCGACTCTATTTATTTTATTTTAAGGATAAAAAGAAGAAAAAAAAGGTAAAAAAGAAAGAAAGATAGAAAAGCTGTAATATTTTGTTTTTCTCGTGCGCTGTTGGTGAAAAATATTATTTTATATTTTATGCAAGTACGTAAATGAAAAGTTTACTTTTTTTTAATAAAAATTCAAGAATTTTATTTTATTCACCAAAAAAAATATTTTTAATTTAGAGGAAAAGGAATAGAAAAATTCAGTCATCTGAAACGACTAACTTGATGCATTTTTAAAAATATATCATATGTTTACCACCCCAAACATAATAGCATCTAAGATCATTGCGACCTTTATTTCAACTGAAAAAGGCTTTATAGTTCAAATGTATATTTTTTGCATCCGTTTCATTCATATTACAAATAGTATCCTCATCTTAACTTTGAGGCAATGCCCATAGAAAAGCAACAGCTTTTTCCCTACTTGATAAAGCGCTCTTCACTTTCTCAACTATTTAAAAGAACTTTCATTTAAGAGCATTAGTCGAGACCTTTTAAAAGAAGTTCATTTTTCGTTCACAAGGAATCTGAGGAGCAAAAGGTTCTCGACAATAGAGACAACTTGCGTTAAAGGAATTCTTGTTCATCACCTGCTACAGCTAGCGCATAGAGCGCAAAAGAATACAAAAAGCCTGAAAGAGGAAATTACTTTTTTTCAGCAGTTAACTCATTCAAGGTTTTTCTCACTTGAGCAGATGTTTCGGAAGGATAGAAATAGTAAAATGTTTCATTAGTTCCCACCGTTGCAGACATCATTTACCATTCTTGAACAAATTGTTCTATATTTTAAAATTTTAATCTTTAGCTGTTTTCCGTAATGATTTTATCAAAAAAAAAATCCTGCTTTTAAATACATACTGATTTTTAAAAATTATAACTTTTTGACATAAAAATGTTAAATCGATAAAGAACGTACGGGTAGAAATAGTCGTCGCAAAAACTATAGGTAAAACGATGTTTACTATATTTTGCCAACAATTTTCAGTGAAACCATTGAAAATTACGAACTGAATATTTGTACCATTACATAAATAAGTGGTTGTCAATGTATTATAGCTTATGCGAATGCGATTAAAAAACCTGGATTCATTGAAATGTATAGTTATACTTGAATTACAGTTTGAAATGATTCTATGTAGTGTTTTTGCACCGACTTCAAAACTGATGTTTAAATGTAGTATCGATGGTGTTCAAAGAATAAAATTGTTTTTTACTTTTTAGAGCACTTGCCGATTGAAGTTCTGTAGTCGGTACTTTATTTTTTTCAAAACTATTTTTGTTTTAACTAGAGATGGAACGAAGCTTCGGCCGGGCCGAAGCTTCGGCCAATTTGCCGAAGCTTCGGTCTGGCCGAAGCATGAGTTGTGATTCGGCCGCTTCGGCTGCTTCGGCCTGAAATGTATGCAGCGAATGAAAGACAAGTAAAAAAGAATGCATGATAGGGTAAGAGCTATAGTAGTCGGCCAGTCTCCAGTAGTCGGCCACAATGACATAAAACTCCTCATAAATAGTACATTTTTAATTCAAAATCAGATATGACGCATTCACACATTCATGTACTTATCCTCAATCATCCACCAGTGGCAGTTAAGTTTCGGGAACTTTTTCTTGAATTAGTAATGAGTCATTTCATTTTGAATGGTGTGCCCGTCATCCAAGATTGCGATTCTGCTTATTTTTCAGGTAACTTGATTCTGTGGCCGACTACTGGAGCATTTACTAGTGTTGACAACAGCTTGAATTTTAACATAATTTTTTTTTTTTTAATTTCTGAAACAAGTAGATGATTCACTATCAGAAAGGTTCATCCTAAAGTTTTACCTTGTTTTTGTTACTGTATTGATAGCTGAAAGTTCTAGGTTAGCCAAGATCAACAAAAGATCTCTTAAATGGCCGACTACTGGTGCTTTTACCCTACTATTTTTTTGAATTCACCAAAAACTGAAGCATTTTGCATTAAGAATATTAAGATAAGTATATAAAACAACGTAAATAGTAGTAGATTGGGTAGTTCTATGGTATAATACATGATCATATCAGTTGTTTTATTATAAAACATCAACTGAACTGCAGACTGAGCTTTTCATGTTCCAAGTAGAGGTTCCTACTACTAATTTGCAATACAAAAATAGTAATGTCGTCTTTTCTTGTACTCAGTACAAAGCAAAACAAAACAAAAAAACTTTTAATTAGCGAAATTAATTTAAGAATGACTCAGTAAGCTGAAAATGTTGTGTAATACCAAGAACATTAAAATAAAAACAACCAAAATAAAAATAAACTTTAATTAATGAAATCAATTTACGAATGCTACAGTAAGCTGAAAATATTGTGTAACGCTAAGAATTAAGAATATTAAAACATATGGAGAAAAGCATAAAACTCTACGTATTTATTATGCATTTAATCCAAAAACTTCAATATGTGCGCCAGCCGAAGCTTCGGCCGAAGCTTCGGCTATTAGTCGGCCGAAGCTTCGGTATTCGGCGCTTCGGCCAAATGCCGCTTCGCTCCATCTCTAGTTTTAACATTACTACACTATTGTCAGGTTTCCTGATAACACTGGCAGTAACCGTTGTTTGAAAAAACTAATTTGTCAGAAATGAATTCAAATAAATTTAATTTCATATTTTATTTTTATTTACTTAAATTTTATTTCCTTGCGTACTGCAATGTAAACTATATTAGTTCACTCATCCAACCTATATCAAAACCAAAATTCAAAGTTCAAAATGAAGCGTTTGCGAGAAAATACTGACGAAACAATTCCAAATGGACATTGTTTAACAACCAAACCCGTAATCTACTCTAATGCATTTCCATTGAAATCATTAATCCGTTTCGTTTGCAAGTTGTTCTGTTGTTTGAACCCTACTATGATTAAGAATTGATTAAATTCTGGACCTTAACCAATCCCTTTCTCTGCGCACTCAGAATTGTAATTCTTGAAAGGCTTCCAATGTACTGCGCATTTATTACGGCTCGAAACAGTGACGATGCATTGATGGGATTTCGTGCACTTGTGACCGGAAATAATTTCTAGAGCCCAGATAGCCGATGGATGGGGGGGGGGGATTTAGCTTCATAATGCTTATGAACTTTTGCATGTCAATTATGGATGGATTTTGGATTTGCATGGAACGTGAATTTAAATTAGATGTTATACGTGATCTATACATGACAGGAGGAAATAGTTACATTTAGTATATTTAGTAAATGTTAGTTTGAAGCATTGCAGTAGTATTTAATAAAATAAAATTTGAAGATTAAAATAAGAATAAGCTTTTAGTTTTAGAACTTATAAAACACAAATTAGAACTTACAAATGAGCAGGTTTCTTTAAAGGGATAAAGTACAAGGTATATCTGTTGAAATACAGGACCAAATGGGGGAATGGATAAGAAAAGCAAACGTATGTATAATAGTCAGCTGGGGCGTGGTGGTAAGGCGTTGACCTCCTGCGCCATGGTCCTGGGTTCTTACCCGAGGTGACCTGACCAGTCGTCGGATTTTCGAAATGCGAAAAATTGTCAGCGTCTATGTCGTACGATTATGCGGCATGTAAAAGATTCTTTAGCTATTCGTTTGGCTTTAAACGCCCTCGGCAAAATTGAATCCGTACTGCAGTTTTGCATCGAAAAGGGCGCAGGTTCCTTCGTCTGGTGGAAACTGGGCGTCAAAATTATCCTCGCCATAGACATCCGACTCTTAATGGTGGCACCGCTGGACCGCACTAGGTCTGATAGAGGCCCAAGCGTCTAACGCAGCCCCATTAGAAAGAAGAAGAAAAATGGAAAATTGTTCGCCAAATTGCCATCTCCGGCATTCACAGATTTATATTAATACCGGTATCAATTCTGAAGACACGCTTCCTATTCCTCTGAAGATATCCTTCAAAGTTGAGCGGTTACGTTTTCCTCTTTGTCCTATACGTTCAGAAATCGATGCAATTTCAGAGCAGTCTGAAATATTAGGGTATGTTTGTTAACTTCCAAGACTTTACTTGTGATTAATGAATGAAAATCTCTAAGAACGTGTATAAGAATATGTAGGAACGTGAAAATCTGTAAGAACTTTGAAAAGGCATCGATTTCATTACATAATGAAAACGTTACCGTTCACATGTGGCCATACAGCTATATATTCGTAGCCGTTCTTCCGCGAAAGCAGTTATATTGTCGGGTTCTAAAAGTACGCTTCACGTTTTTTTAAATAACCAAAGCAGTCAGAGATTTTAGAGTGTACTTTGAGAGCTGACGCATAGAACTTCATTCCAATGGATTCCTGCCCATTACGGAATTATAGACAATGAAAAAGCCGAGACACTGGCTAAGAAAAAAGTGCTGGTAGAACAGCGCATGAATCGTTCTTTCTCTCCATGACAACCTATTTATTATTTGTTAACTTGACCCCCTTTTCTCCTCCACGCCCCACCTCTCATACAAGATGTAATACAACAAACTCTTAGTAAGGGATGGAGCAGGGGCGGCATTTCAACATTTCGTTTGAGGATGCGAGTTTGTTAAACATGAAGTATCTCAGTATGGAAAAAATACATATTGGTTAAAAGAAAGATATCTGAAACTGGATTAAAATTGGAGGTATTAAAACAATTTAAAATATTATGACCAAACTTAAAAATTAAATTGTAATTAGTTAGCATAAAATGTCTTGATTAAAAATTAGTTTTAGCTTTCAGTCAAGTTTTAATCTGCAATGTTTGGAGTCAAGAAGAAGAGTTTTTTTTCCATCGATTTTCAGTGTCTCGTGCCATTTCCCAAACAGCTAAAGTTGAAAATTCTTTCTTGTCCCGTTATACTTGTTTCAGAGCATTTTTTTTTTCAGATTCCTCTCTTATTAGAAATCATCTTGAGAATATGTTTGAATATGAGCTTTATCGATTTTTGTTGAAAATGAACACGCTATTTTAGTTTCTTTTGAACGTGATCATTGATTTGTGTTATACATAAATTGAATTTACCAGTTTTTAACATTCTGCGAAAAATATTTGGGGGTGCGACAGTCCCCTCTTGCCCTTCTCTTTTGCCGCCCGTGGGATGGAGTGCTCTGGGAGAGCCCCACCTCCCTTTCTGTCCCCAAGACAAATTCTAAAAACAGAATAGCTATCAGTGTTTGGGAAAATTTATATGGTAAAAATAACTCTCAAACTCACAGCGAGAATCTTAAGAGCATAATATTTGCATATTTAGGCTTTAAAACGTTGTTTCTGCCGTAGTTATTATTTTCCTGTTTTCTATAAGTTGATATTTCGGTCCGCTGAAGCATTCTCTACTAGTTCCGAAACCCATTTATACAATTACCATAACAAATTTTTGCCTCACTGCTTTATTATGCCCCGAGCTACTGTCATCGAAGTAAATTTTTCAAATTTCGATATCTGTTTATGCTTTAAAACTGCATCGCGTTAAAACTATTTCCACATTATGCATTTCCCTGTTTCGAATACTAATCACTGCTAAACTTCGAAAAGTATTTATTCGAGTATTTCTGAAATAAAAGCTAAGAGTCATATTTTTCTTTCGCTTGGAATGCCATTATAAATGGCATGAGCATTTATTTCAACCATGCATTATGGCTGCATTGTTTACATGCATATTTGTTTCACCACATATAAGTTTCAGAAACTTATAGTTCTTGTATTTTGGAACGTGATGAAACTAGTTTCTGCACATTTATAGATTATAAACTTGAACTTACATAATTAACAAAGTTCCGTTAAATTTTGTTTCGGATGTTTTGACTCGTTTTATCATGTTTTCATGCATAAGTTTTCAGTTATTTCAAAGAGTACCAGATAATATAGTTGAATTGCTCATTGAAGTAAAAATTTTCTAAAACCTACGGCAGAGAATAAAAATGACAATCAATGTAATATCCAGTCGGCGTGAAAAATTAGGCTTTCCTTTTATTTTCAGTATTCTCATTTACTTCGTAGACTGTTAAAAAAATCAGGACGCTTTTATGGTAAATGTTACTGTAAAATGTAGCGTTTACCGTACAGAAAGTTTTTACAGTGAATTGTACCGATAAAAAAAATGCGATTGCAGCGCCAATTGATCACTACGTGACTTACTGTGACATGCAGATGACACCCTATTTCCGCTCACCCGTTGCGTCTCATCTGGGACCGTAGATAGTAAAGCAGTGTGAAAAAATTGGGCCCTGTACGTGGCCACTCATTTTCCACATGTGACAGAGATTTTGGGCCAAAAAGCGTCTCTTGAGAAAGCTGGTCAGGATTTATACTCCTGATGAGTATGCAGAAGTCTTGCTAAAAGCAAGCAAGTCTGGCCGATTTACTGTATATCACCTTACATCAGACGATGCTCTGAGTTTCAAAAAGTGGTGGCCCAAATCATGTAATAAAATGCCAAATTCGGACAAAACATCAGGCAGAAAAGAACCCGAAGAAAATAAGTAGCCATAAAAAGTGTCCAAGTACAAGCAGTTTCTGTACAAGTATAATCCAGGAAAAGTGGATATGAAGCCTTCCATGACACTATCCTCCAAAGGCCAACAACTGACAAGGAGCAGCCAGAAGACTTGAGATAGATGAATAAGTAAAAAATGCTAGATCTCTGTATATAGACATACTGTAGCGTGTAGTCTACTTGAATTTTTCGATTTAGGCATAGTAAAAACTCTTTTTTATACTTAAATGTGTTTCTGTTACTTACTTTTGATACCAAAAGAGGTAAAAATTTATGATTTGACTTAATTTAAATAATAATTTTTAAGAAATCACTTTGGATCCACTCATTTATTGCAGAAAACACCTAAGTGCAATTTTTTCAAAAATTTATAACTCAAAAACTTAAAGAAAAAAAAAGATAGATTATCCCAATAGCATGCTTTTGATTTACTAAAAAAGTACTTGATTGAGACAAGACCTATACTTAAGCTGCAAAACAATTTTTTTTAGTTTTCCGAAAGTTGAAAAACGCGCACTTATGTGGTTTTTGAAATAAACGATTCAATTGTTTGCTTTTCATTTCGACTTCAAATACTCCACTAGGCATGCCTTGTTCCGAAGGAAAAATCAGTAAACTCTTTAAAAAATTAAACTCCCAATGAGAGAAAATTGAGTTAAATATTGCAGTGCTTATTTGAATAGCAATAGCAAATCATTAAAATTAAATCTCTGTAAAAGAACTTCCTTTTGAATGGGCTGAAAAATAAACAGTGCGCGACGCGATTGAAATCATGCTTATCAAACCGTCTCCAAACAATAAGAGGACAAAAACAAACACTAAAGTATCTTTCACGGACATTTTCAATTGTTTTTTTTCTTTTGAAGCAGCCTTAGATAAAGAAGTTAATTAGTATGTTCTGAATAATAAAGAAAGCATGTTATCACGGATGTGTCTGATGGTACTTGAAGAAAAGTTTTTAAGAAATAATGTTATTAAAAGGAAATCAATTTATTATCATGGTAAAATCACTATTTAAACCTACACTATAAAAAATGAATGTTGTTTTTTAGTATAATGCAGCCAATTTTATAGTAATAAACTGTAAAAATAGCTAATTTTACAGTATTAAACTATAAAATAGCTAATTTTAGTTTATTACTCTGCATTTTACAGTTTTAAACTGGAACCTCTGCTGCCAGTGTTACACTGTTGTATTTATAGTACAATACAGCTAAATTTTACAGCAATAAACTAAAATTGCTTACTTTACAACAAGAAACTGAAATTGCTAGTTTTACAGTTTATCACTGTGTATTTTACAGTTTTAAAATTGGAACCTCGGCTGCCAGAATTATACTGTATAAACAACAGTTCCTTTTTACAGTGCAAGAACAAAATTTCTTGAAGTTACAATGTACTGCAAAAAATAAATGTTGTTTTTACAGTATGATACAGCAAATATTATAGTAATAAACTGCACAAACTGCTAATTTTACTATAATAAACTGTAAAATTTCTAACTTTACAGTTTCTTACTGGTTATTTTACAGTTTTAACCTAGAACCTCTGCTGCCAATATTATACTGTTGATTTTATAGTACAATAGAGCTAATATAATGATAATAAACAATAAAATTGCTAACTTTATAGATAATTACTGCAAAATTGACAATTTTACAGTTTATTTTACTGTTTATTATTTTTAGTATTACTGTAAAACATTATAGCATGGACTTTAGTAAACGCATAGCCTTCACTTTAGCTTTTCAAAAATGCACGATATCCCAACAGAAACATAAATGTAAAAAAAGAGTCAAGAGTTCAGTAGAATCAACGTATGGGCTGTCTAAAGCAGTTCGTGTCATCGATAAAAAAGTTGAAATCTAACGGGCTCCAAGTTCTACGGCTGTTCCGTTAACTATAGCCATGAGAGTAGTGTAAAATGGTTATTAATTTATTTTAAAAACATTTCATTAGCTCTTTTTATATTGGCTTTCGAACTTGGCAAGTTGATTTCTAATTAACGAGTAGGCTTTTTTGAACATAATTTAGTGACGATTGAAACTTTACTAGTTAGGAAGCCTACATGAAAGGAAATAACGAAAAGTTTTTTAAATAAATTAATTAACATTTTACTAACCCTTACGATTATAGTTAACGGAGCAGCTGTAGAACTTGGAACCCGTTAGATTTCAACTCTTTTATCGGTGACAGTGAATGCGCCAAACTGCCCGAATGTTGATTCTACCGAACTTGCCTTTTTTTTTTTACATTTAAGTTTCTGTTGGGATATTTGGAAACCCGCATCAACTCACCGTTGGCAACAATTTATCGTGTCTTAACCATAATACAAACGTATCAGATTCCAAGAATAGTCTATCCAAAATATTTTTACGCGTATTCTGGAGGGACGATGCATATCTTAATTCTGTTTTGCCGATTTCGTTTTGAGAAAACCATTTTTACTGTATCTTTTGTTCCATCAGAAGACTAAAAAAAAATCATTTGGATTTCAATTTAAACTTGCGTTGATAGTGACTGAGAATGACGAAATATTTCACATTGCCTATGCGAATCTTTTTCTCATGCATAGAAAGATATTTTTTTAATGATGCGTAAAGAAGGCGATGTAGTCTGGTGCTGCGAAATGTTAATAAATACACCAAGTTACATACATATTACCATAGTTCTAAACACATTCGCACGTTAAGAGTGAAATATATTTTTCTAAACTCTACATAGGCATAAAATCTCCATAGAAAATGCAAAACAAAATATTTATTTTAAAACTACAATTAAAGGAAGCTCTACATCTTCCTTTTATGCAGCATGATATGGGCGATTCTCTGTAAACTCGTCATTTTTCACACGAAATCTGTCCGGGCACGGTTTTTTGAAATGTTCATATAATTATAATACTATTGCTCAGAAAATGAATCTATTACTTTGGTTTGAAAAAGGGCCAATTGATTTTTGTGTTTTTCTGATAAATCATGATAGGGGGTAAGTCCCCCGCCTAGTATAACTAGGCAAGGGACTGTGCCAGGTGACTGTGCTTTTGCTCTTTGTTGCGTAATATCTGCAAAACTAATGGAACATAATTAATTACGAGACTACCTATAAATTGAGGCACAAATCGTGGACATAATAACTAATATGTTTTATAATTACATTAATTGACATTAATAAAATCACTTCCCAGAGGACGGTTTTCGCAACGACCCTGATGCATACTTTCATCAGAAATGTGGCTCTCAAACTAAGCAAAGTAGCGTTTCAACACCGTTCTCGGCGATTTCGGCAAATTCACAACTTTAAACTTTGCCAAAAAGAATTTGCAAAAGTTATAGATTTTTCATATTACAACTTTGCATTTGTTGCAGGGGACTGTTTGAAAAAACTCCGGACAGAAGTTACACGACAATTTTAAGATTTTATAAATACATAATTATACCTTATTTCATAAGAAAATATAGCTTCATTATTCTATTTTTGAATATTAATTGCCAAATTTATGTAGTGTTAATAGGTTTTTTGAAATACTATCTTTAACAGTTAGACTATGGGATTGGGACAGCCAGGCGACTGTGTTTTTATCGCTTAGATAATTTCCAGAAAAAAAATTAAAGTGTTATCACTCCAAATACAATTGGGCCACAAAGTATTAATGCTTTACTTGTATTAAGAGCGATAATTACCTTATTACACTTTATTATTTTTAAAATACTCAGTCCGGACAGACAATTTCCAGTTTCTAGAGAATCGCCCATATAATAAAAGATGTAACTGATGTTGAACAAAAGTTTGAAGTTTTTCCTCTGTTTTTTAGTCAAGTACTAGATTTCAGGTTTTAACAACTGATTGTGTGTATCCAAAAACTATCTTGATCAACGTTACAGTTGTTTCTAAATTTATAGCCGGCAGTGCTTTATATTTATTTTCTGTTAAGTTAATATTGTATGCAATGCTTTACCGTTATTTTGATTAATTAATGTATGCGCTATTTGTTGCTTTTCGAAATGGCACTTTACAAAAAAGCATATTTAGAATATTTTTATCGAAACGGTGATTATACTTGGGATCAGGGAATCATTTAAAAAAAAATCAGCAGGAATGAAGTTGGAAGCATTTTGAAGATTTTCCCCCGCACAGTATAATTATACGGTCCGTCCTTGAAAACCGTGCCTAGCACTCGGGAACCATTCCACTTAAAAAAGGGGTGATGGTTTGTGAGTGGAATGGAAACTTTCAGAAGTTTTCAATTTAAAACTTGCAGTTGCTATATCCCTTTGACATATGTAACTAAACTATGTACTTGAAATCAGCATCGTTCTACGCTGTTTGCTACGGCTCAAAATGCTTCTTATTATTCTTCTCTTTATTGTTATCTCACCTATCACCCCTATTTTGGCAAGATCAGAGAAGACCTGACGCATGCGTAACAACGCGGAAGGTTTGACCAAGAAAATCGGTCAGCGCATTTAAAGTGACAGCACTGGTGTTTAGACAACAAATATTTCAGTTATTTTCATTCAAAGTGAGTCACTAGCCAAATTCATGTATAACAATCCAATTTGACATAACAAAAGGAGAATATTTGCCACAGACGGCGAAGAGTAAACAAAAATTGTCAGCACTTTCTATACTCGACTGCAACTTTTCTTGACAAAAACATCGTGACGTTTGCGTGACGTTAGCCTATGAAAAACGAGCTAGATAAAACGTCACAGCCTACTCGGCGAATTAGAGGAGATCGCTGACTGCTTGTGAGCTCTTATTGGGTCCGCCCGTAGTGACGTTTAGTGTCAAATTAAGTTGCTTTCTGGGATATTAATCTCTCCTACCTGCATTGTTTTCTTCGGGTTTGCGGTTTTTTATGTCCTTCCATTAATAATTTTAGTTTTAGACTTTCTTATTCACCAACGTAATAAATTTATTCAAGATGAGCTTAATCGTTTTATTGATTCAATTCCTTATCTAAATTTAAATGCTATTCCACTTACATTTGTAATCCCGTTGTCTATCCTGTTATGCATAAATCTAGTTTTAAGTATTTAATGAAATTTACGAAAATAACGTTTTTAATCTTCTCTCGACATTTTTGCCTGAGATTTGCATACATAAAGTATTTTCTTTTTTCCTGTTATTAAACCTTTTTCAATCTATCTTTCTAAGAAGTAAACTTCTAAGACCTTTATATCAAATAAGATTATAAACGGAATATTGCAAGTGAATTCGAAAGTTTAAAATATTTTAGCGGATTAAAAAAGGAAGAATTATCCAGAATTTAATTCTTTCCAATAATTGAGCAACAGCTTTGAAATTGGTTTTTCGATTTTGTTTCGGAAAAAATGTATAAGTATTACATTAGTAAATCATAATTTTGAGCAAAAGAAATTCAAATGCTTGAAGGAAAAAAATATTCAATGTTAATTTCATTTGCTTATTATTCTTTTTCAAATAATGAGCAAACGTGTAAAATAATTCAATCTTAATGGAAAATATATTAGTTTAACATCTAAGTTTAAAGCAAGCACATAAGGTTGACGCTTTAAGAAGTTATTTGTACTTTGAATTTCATCGGAACTTGAAAACAAAAAAAGCATTATCTTTGAAACACTACGTGTGAAAACTATTTTATTCTGCAACAAATTTCACTCTAAAACATGGTAGTAGTTACTGGACGCAAGACAGATAAAGTTATATGCCAATAACGAAAAACTTCATGAGTTAACTGTTGCAATGATTGTTGCTCTTTCAAAAATTGAATGCGAATTTATTTCAAATTGTTAACAGAATTTTTTAAATATTAATATTCGATTTTACTTTAATCATTTTAAAATTTGAGACCAAAAAGTTAATCCATAATTAAAAACAGCTGAATTTTAAGCATTAAAAACATTAAGATGAAGCAGGAGTGCCGACTTGGAAAAATAATTGGGGGGGGGGGGGTGGCAGCCGTCTTCAACAACCTCTGTACCTTTCAAAAACCGCGTATACCTTTAAAACGTAACATCCACTACGTAACAACTTTTTCACATTTTAAAATATTCAAGTTGATTTTGTAAAAATTGCACAAGGATTTTCAAAGGTTTGAGCTGCTCGATTTGTCAGCTCATCATAATCAGAGCACTTCAACACGACAACGTCTTACTCACCCAAGGATAAAACAAAACTAACCTAGATGGAGGAATGAAATAACGTTCCACCAGCACCTAAGAAATATAAAGACAGTCCATTTTTACTCCTAAGCATCACGTCTAACAACTACGCCATACCATTATCGGAAAGCGATATCCTTCCGATCAACTTTCCCGATGAAAATAAGATGAGCTATATTCCACCGGAAAACGATATCCTTCCGATCAAGTTTCCCGATGAAATTCCTCTGCACCGGACTGTTCTGCTCGTAAATTGCTCCAAATCTCATCGTATTCTCATCGGATTTTGCTGCTCGGATTCTGCTCGGCCGATGAGAATTTCATCGGGTTTCGATGAATGGCCTTGAGTTATTAAAATGTTTTCATCTTTAATCAAAAGATGCCGTATTAAACTCAAGGAAAAAAAAAATTCTATGATAATTATCGATGTTTTGCTCTCGATGCTTCTGACGTATCTCTAATTTGCTTTCGCCGGTTTTTTTTTTTTTTTTGACGTCTTTTAATGATCATTATTTCGCGTTCAATGTGTTTTTTTTTTTTCTTCTTTTGATGTCTTTTTTACATTTCAGCAAAAAACAATAAAAATATGCTATAAAAAGATTCATCTTACTTAACGATGATTTACTGTTAATAATTGTCAAACATCGTTGTTTTGAATTTTATGTTTTCGATGATGTTTTACATTTTAGCAAAAAAAAAAAAGTTTTTAAAAATATGCGACAAAAGAAAAAGTTACACAGTTCATCAGCAGTTACATTATATATCTCACTGAAAAAAGTTTTCTTAATGGACATCGATATCTTACGGTTGATGTTTTTCCATCAGACAAAAGATATATCTCATTGAGTGATATAAAGATGTTTGTAATGAGGAGTACCTGAATAACTGTACATTCAAATGTGTAAACAACTTTTAAAAAATGATCGATGTTTAGAAACATCGATTTTTTAAAGCATCGATGTTTTTTGATCGATGTATCAATATCATCAATGTACTTATTTTCCAACATCGATGTCTTGAAGCATTGATGTTTTGCCTTTGATGTCGCACTCCTACCTTGTATACCACTCAATTCAATGACTATTAAAAAAAACGTAAGTTAAAACATACTTTGAGTAGATAAAAATACACGTCTGCTAGTTTCCTGATCTGTTTACTTGTCAGGCAGGCTGACTTCAATATTCCTCAGCCTCTGAAACACATGCGGATAATTTAACTGGAGAAACAGGGTTGGACTTTTTAGGGTTGATTCGAGAAAATGGGTCATTGGGGTAAGTGAGTCAATCCCTAAAACTGAAACATGCATATGGCTGTGATACATTTTATACTATGATCATGTCCCATTTCATCGCAGTGATTGGTTTTACATAGATTTGGACGATTTGGGCTTCGTGAAACTTCATTTTTTTTCCGATCACAGAACTTGCGTCTAAAAATTTCAAGAAAAAACTCTTTTTATCGAGTTCAAGCAATAGTTTTCAAAAAAAAAGTTTCAAGTTTAGTTTTTTTTAATTATATTTTTATCGTTTTTTTTTTCATATGGTTTGATCTAAAATACACACTGCAATAGAAATTTCTACTCAAAGTGTTTTATTAATAAGCGTTTAACAGGAGGGATCCCCCTTACCCCTTAGTTTAAAATATTTAAAGCATTGTTTTATGAAATAATACTGGATTTACGTTTATCAATTATGTCCAAGATAAAATACATGAATAATTTTGAATTATTTTGTTTCGAAACTTTTGCATCAGGCTACAAAAACGAAATTTCCTAAAAAGGGGCCTACTTACTCCAACTAACCCTGCTTGGTGAAAAAAAGGCTTTCACTAAATGAATGTGAGCTTAGGGTATTTCATCATTTCTTTTGAATTTCTTTGAATAGTAATCTGTATGAAGGCAGTTAAAACTTCTTTGCAAAGCGTTGAGATTTCTTTTACAGCGAAATCCGCAAACCGAATCTTTAAATACAAATCTCCTACGCTTCTTTCAAAATAAACGAGTCGAGACTGCTTGAATGCGAGTTAATGCAATTACTTAATGCCATGATAAATCTTAAGGTAATGCTTTATCAATCACTTCCATAAGACTCGGAAAGTGGGAGTTTGTTTTCATGGTTGAAACAAAAATAAACAAAGAGGCAGTTTAATTAGTCGAGGACCCTCACGATATTTGATGCATTCAATGGAAAGAAAAATTCGCTCAAAGTCTAAAAGTTAATTAAAGTCTTTAATCCGGCATTCACATAAAATGCAAATAAATGGTAAGTTTAAAATTTAAAACGCAAATGAACTGTCGTGGTAAACATCTGGAGTTTGTTAAAGTATTAATAATTAATCTTTTTCTCAGGTATTGAAAAGCAATCGTGAGATATCTCCAAATATATTCTGAATGAAGCATTTTGGTTTCATAAAGTTGCACTTTGAAAAAAATATCCGTACGCTTTTTAAAATAATTATTATATAAGAAAGGCGTATTTTACGAAACGAATAGATATTTTTCTATGCTTTCAGAAACTTTAATACAGATGTATAATTTAATATAATAGCAAAAAAATTATATATATATATATATACTAGCAGAACCCGGCAGACGTTGTTCTGCCTAGATGTATATTTCGTCTCCACATGGTGTTTTGGACGTAAAAATCTATAAAGCGTTGTTGAAAATAGGCATGAAAGATTTTAAAAATTCTAAATAAAGCAAAGTTGAACTTACGCACTGATTAATCTACAAATAGGCCACCAATTATTTTATAAAAATGAAAAAATACTGAGCAATGAAAAACTTTACACATAATTTGATTTTAGGTAGAAATTTTATTTACACATCAAGACGAAGAAGCTCTCCACAAATCGTGAAAAGAGATCTTCGTTTTGAAAATAAAATGTAGAGACACATAAAATGTATAATGTGACTGGACCATGAATAGCTTTTTTAAATAAATTAAAAAGGAGAGCGAGAGAAAGAGAGAGAGAGAGCAGTGAATAGTAATAAAATGAAATTGACATATTTACAATAGAATGTGACTGGAGCACAAATAGCTACTTTAAAGTTATAAAAAAGCACGGTGAACAAAAACGAAGAGAAATGTACACATTTACAATTACGTTCTAAAAATGCACTGGACATTCCAAAAAAGTAGACCATCAATTGCTCCTTCAAAAAAAAAAGAGAAAAAAAACACGGTGAACAGTAATAAAGAGAAATATACATATTTACAAAAGTAGACCATCAATTGTTCCTTTAAATTCTAAAAACAAAAAGAAAGAAAGAAAAAGCACGGTGAACAATAATAACGAAAAATGTACGTATGTACAATTACGTTGTAAAAATGCACTGATCAATCCAAAAAAGTAGACCATCAATTACTCCCTTAAGTTCAGAAAAAAAAGCATGGTGAAAAAAAAAAAAAAATACAGATGTACAGTTACGTTGTAAAAATGCACTGATCAATTCAAAAAAGTAGACCGTCAAGTGCTCCCTTAAAAAAAAAGCGGTGAACAATAACAGAAAAATTTACATATGAACAATTACGCTGTAAAAATGCACTGATCAATTACTTCTTGGCAATCTGAAATCAATTTGAATATTATATTTGACGCTAAATGTACACCATTCCGTAAGGCGTTAAAATAATTTCCAACATTGTGGTATATCATAGCAAATAGTATGGAAATGAAAACGAACTATTAATTGGATGTTTCGCGAGAAAATATAGTAATATAGTTTGATTGAAAACAGCAATAGGTATAAAAAACAAAATAGTGTTCGTCTGGAAAATAATGCATGACATCTAAGCTTCTACAAATCTAAAGGAGTTCCGAAATATGAAACTGAATCTCATTTGTTTTTAAAAAAAGATTAATCTGTTAATCAAATACTTTTTTTATCCTTTATACTTGAGTTAGTTATTGGGAAAACTTCCATTATTGAGGGCTCTTAGCGCGATTTAAAAGATCGCCAAATTTACGGTAGCGAGCAATTCCAACTATCTGCCAGAGAGTTGAGTTGATACACTAAATACTCGATTGGATTGATGAAAGCCTTCGAAAATGGAGTTTTAAATTGAAATTACAAAGACAGAATCAGGTCTAAAATTGAAATAAAAAAATAACTACCCATCGGATTTTGTTGTAACTGGTCTCTAAACCTTCCCAGTACCAAAAGGAACAAACGGCGAAAGTTTCTGCCAAATCTCCCTGGTAGTTTCTGAGATCTTAGGGAACACACACACACACCAACATTCATTTTTATATATATAGATATATATATATATATATATATATATATATATATATATATATATATATATATATATATATATATATATATATATATATATATATATATATATATATATATATATATATATATATATATATATATATATATATATATATATATATATATATATATATACATATATATATATATATATACATATATATATATATATATACATATATATATATATATATATATATATATATATATATGTATATATATATATATGCGGACAAGAATTTAATTGAAAGGAGAACAAAAGTTTTTTCTGACGAAGAAATAAAAACAAAAAACCTTTCAGGCTAAAACTTAAGAATAAAACATCAACTGTACAGTCAATTGCTAACTGAAAAAAAAAGTTTTAACCATAATTTCTTTCAATTAAATTTTTAAAAGACGAGTTTCTTAACTTACTGAAAGGTTAAATGCACTCGATAGACATGCCTTAAATCATAAGAATTTATTCTTCATTTGTCAGAGGATCCGTTGAATCCAGAGTTGTCTAGTAGTTTCAGATCCTTTTCCCTAGAGAGAGAGCTACAGTTTCGTAACAGAATGGTTAAATGGTTAGGAAAGTGCTCACGATTACGTCATTACTTTTGGCCTTTTAAAGGCATAAAACTTTTTATCGGCTATTTGGACCCTTTTATGCGAAGCAGCGGATGGACTTTGTCGTCTTATTGAAAGAAAGGCACCTTTTTAATCTTTCGGAACATAGGAAACGACAGATAAAACATTAAGATTCTTTCAAGTCAAATTTTAAATGTATTTTGTATGCATAGTGTTACAAATTTAAAAAAATAATTGTCATTTTTCAGCTTTAATTATTAAAAACTTGCTAAATTTGACAAATATTATACTCATTTCTCCTTTAAACTGACCGTTGTTTGTTATGTCTCACCTGTAAGCAATTTAACATGCTTACTGTGCACTTGAGCATTAAAGTCTAAAGGCATGGCTTGAAATAATAGAGAAATGTCAAGTAGGCGTCATTTTTAACGACTTATTCTGAACTCTAAATTTGGTAGAAAATCGCCAAATATCGTCAGACTTGGCGACATCTGTCGATTTTACGACCCAACATTTTCAACCTGCAAATACTGTCCGTCTGTATAAGCCACGCCTAGCAGGTCCGTCATTTAGGGGGGCAGGGGGGGGGGTCAATTGCCCCCCCCCCTGACTTTGAGAAATCAATGTATTTACATATAAGTGGGCATGGTTTTTTATGTTTTCTGATGAAACTGCATTGTGTTTGGACCCTTTGCCCCCCCCCCCCCTGGAAAAACTTGAAATGACGTCCCTGACGCCTAGCACTCTGGGAACCGTTCCACTTAAAAAAAGGGGTGATGGGTTGTGAGGGGGAACTTTCCGAAGTTTTCATATTTAAACTTGCATTTTTATTCTATCCTTTTGACTCATTCAACTAAATTATGTATTTGAAAAAAACTTTGTTCAACGTTATTTGATACTGCTCAAAATGCTTCTTATCATTCTTCCCGGATTGTTATCTAACCTATCACCTCTATTTTTTAAGATAAGAGAAGACCTGATGCATGCGTAAATAGGCGGAAGGTTTCACCTAAGAAAATCAGACAGTACTTTCCCATGCAAGGTTGTAAATAAGGCATGCTTACATTTCAGAGCCAGTGTTCCATTAGGTGTGAATAAGTGAAGAGCTGTGTTTAGCTCTGTTGAAAGGCTAATAATACTGTGATTTAAGCATTGTGTTGCGATCGTATTTGGATGTAAATACGAGTTTAACGTAGTAGTTTAAGCTGTTTCATGATACTTGATAGACGTTTTAGCAACTGTATATACTTCCCTGTGAATATCTGTAAACAAAAATTGCTGTTTTTCTAAAAAGTCATCATTGGTAAGACTACCTAATGCTGAACCAGACTCGTTGTAAAATTGCTAATTTTACAGTTTATTACTGCGCATTTTACAGTTTAAAACTTTAACTTCTGAAACCAGTATTACATTGTAAAACCAACAGTTTATTTTTACGGTGATAGATATATACGAGTAGATACAGTGAACTATCACTTATACGCCGCCTCATTTATGCGCCCCTTTTCACTTAAACGACGATTTTTAATGGTCCCAGCGCATTCCATAGCAAAATAATGATAGTATCATTCGTTTATGCGTTGCTCTAAAGGTAAATATTTCAATTATGCGCCGAATGTTCCGTAAAATGTAAAAAAAAAATTTTTTTCCTTAAAAAATAAGCATTTTTCTTTACTTTCCTCTTCAATCTTTCGCCTTTATTGCTCACGGAAGGCGTTTTTTCCGCATGGACTAGAGTTCGGATAAGGACAATTACCTATTATGGATTGTTTTAAATGAAACAGTTTGTAATTAGGTATGCTACAATTTTTGTTTTCTATTTGTCATTTTAGTTCCGTTACAGTAATTGCCAAACCATAGTAATATGTCCCTTGTCAATAAAAACATTCTTATTCATTCTCTCATTGGAGCCTATATTGGATTTTAGTCCTTTAAATAGGCCTGTTCCACAGCATAAAAACTTATTTGACCTAGAAAGTTTTCTTGTTTTTATAATTGTTAGAAATACTTATTCTGATGTTATTCAATTCATATTAAAGCAATTTTTCATTTATTTTTTTCTACAAAAATTTTTGAATAGCCAAAAAGTCACCTTTTTTGCGTGTCCCACCCTGTTTCTAAAATGTAAATAAATTATTTAAAAATTTTACGTGAACATTGCACAAATTCCACTTGTAGTGTTGAATTATGTATAGTTATGAGTGTAATATAGTGTTGTTTTAGCTTATTTAAATGATTATATAATCAGGTAGATCATTTTGAAGTTTGTCCCCAGATTGCATGTCCCTCTCCTGGCCTACAAATTGGTTCAATTATTAAAGGCAAAAAGAAGGAATTTTGAATCTGCAGTACTATAACACTGTTTATTCTCATCACTTCTTTGGACTCATAGAGTATTTTGTCTATAGAATGTGTCTGCTGTTCGTATTATTATTCCTTAGTTCAAAATGAGGTATGTAACATTTTCGATGTCCCTCTCCTGGCCAACATTTCTGTTCTAAATAAAATAAAAATAATAATTCTGCCTGCAGTGTGTAATTGAGTTAAGAGGATAAAAGAGAAAAATACCATTATTTACCTTCTATATAATTCCGGGTAGAAATATCAGCCTTTTTTGATTAAAATGTCCCTCTCCTGGCGCAAAAAAAAAAAAAAAAAAAAATGTCACTCTAGCATTACTTTTAAAGCACTGGTAAAACATCCGGTAGAATAGATGGATTTATTTACCAAACATTAGTTAAAAATATTAAAAAGGAGTCTCATTTATTAAAAAAGTATTCATTTAGAAAAATTTGAACTTTATTTTATGATTGTAAATCTCTTTCTTCATATAAATATTAAATTTGTCGGATGCTGCATCTCTTAAAACAGTGTTCGTTTAAGGAGGTTGTAAATTAGTTTTGTTTGTCAACAATAAACATAGTTTTTCATTCATGTTGAAGTTATTTCTTTGTTATTGTTGTAAAATTTCTGATAATC
The DNA here is from genome assembly GCA_038373865.1 of Uloborus plumipes. Classification (NCBI taxonomy): domain Eukaryota; kingdom Metazoa; phylum Arthropoda; class Arachnida; order Araneae; family Uloboridae; genus Uloborus; species Uloborus plumipes. Next base: position 53,142 of record JAXGGA010006224.1, read on the forward strand.
CTTGATAAAATTCATTTGTTTGCTCGCTTAGTGCTTCTTGTCACTCTCTCGGTTTGAAAAAATTGACCCCCCCCCCTTTTTTGGGGTGTAGCATACTTAAAGTGAGTTCCCTCTATTTTTCTCTTAATAAACTCCTAACAAAGAGTAAGTATGATTTTGTTTAGATTTTTTTAATCATTTTTATTTTTATAGAGTTTGTGAGTCGAAATTGCCAGGTTTTTGGAGAATCACCCTTATGCGTATTTTTCTGTCGGTCTCATGGGCCCGCGCATAAGTGAGAGTTCACTGTATATACATATTACTAACAATGCATAAAAGGGTTAAAAGCAATAAAAATTCATCGACATTAATAACACCGGAAGTAGGTATTAAGTAGCCTATGTAGAGTAACGGAAACATTAAACATACTAACTTTTTTCCTCAGTACATTTTCTTCTTTTTAATGTTCTATACACAGAAAAAATCGAAGAGAAATATTCAACAACTCTTTACAAGTTTCCCAGCTGAATATTTTAGAACCTGTTTCAAAGGATTTCGAAATAACTTTCTTTCCATGGCCGCTGGCTGACGAGCTAAGTATCCCTGTGAAATACGAAACCCGAAGACAACATAACAAGCGATGAAGTCCTAAAGCTCCTTCTTTTTTCGAAATAACAAGCTCCGATGCGTGAGCGAGTCAACAAAAACACTTGGATTTTTAGGAGTCCCGTGTCATCCGCAAGATAAATATTCAAATTCACTGAAAGTGTCATCTACGGTATAAAAGTGTTTGTTAGGAGAAGGTTCTTGCCATCTAATCCCCCATATAGGACTTCTTAGAAATATTTCATAGTTTGATTTTGCTATGAGCATTATGTATAATATTGTAATAGAGGCTTGCAATAAATTTTATACTGCACATTTTTATTTTCAATAGCGAAATGGTTCCGAAAAGTGTGTTACTTTTTGACCTCGGATGAGATGGAAAGGTTAACGTCCGGTTTACAGCCTGAAATTCACGCATCTATTAGCTAAATCATTAAACTGAAAATGTATAATGTAAGAAAAAAAAATATTTTTTTTTATTTCTGTTAACTCGTGACGCAAGTTTTTTGCTGTGCAAGCAGTTAAAGTTTTGAATTGTTACGTTATAACATTTTATATTGTATATCTCCTGTGAACAAACCGTTAGCATTTTCTCTTCCCAGTGGAGAACTTAGTGTCGCAATTGCGACCAACATCTTTGGGGCCTTGAAGGGTGCACTTGAAAAGTACACAAGGGAAAATATTTGCGTAATTCTTAGGTAGACAAAGTAGCACAACGACATTGCACATCCCCTCCCCCCCCCCCCAAACTTGAAAATCTGTCACAATTTCTTTCCGTCAACCTATACCACTTATGTATTTTTCATATCGCTAGAATACAATTAATTTACGAGTGGTGTCCTACTGCACAAACCCCATGGGGAAAGTGGGAGTGTTTTATACTTAAGGAGACTTTTTCCCTCTCGAATCTCAATCACTGCATTCAATTCATAAAATTGTTTTACTACCGGTACTTTACTAAAAAATAATTTCCCCTAGTTTTGAACTTTTTTTTTTTAAAAAAAAAAATAGTAAGTCCAGAAATTTATGATTCACGATAGAGTATTTCGCAGGATTGTGCTTCCGGAAATTATGGCTCTTACAACATTGCATTACTGTAAAAATAAGCTGCAACGTTTTAGTTTCTTCTTTTGCGAATCTGGTAAATGCTGTGAGACAGAACGTAAAGAACACACAACATCCAACATTTTAGAACGATTGCGTACTGACACTAAGCAAAGCATTGCGTTCAAACATAAACTGTCCCTCTTTATTCTATTTCACTTTCCCTTTTCCCAAGAAAATGAAACGGAAATAGAAGGCGAACAGTCCCGGAGCTATATTAAATTCTAAACATTTCACAGGAAAGTGTGACAAACCCTGCTTCACAGATAAGTTTCGCGTTAGAAATGGTGAGCGAAAACTGAAATTCACACGAAATTTTTTTATCAGTTGGAAGGACAGGAGAAAGTAGACATTTTTGAAAGCGAGAAAGAGTCAGTTTCCAACGATTCGTGTATCGTTTTTTCTCAGTACAAACCTCTTGGTTGGTCGGTTGGTTACTTACGTTAATTGACACAAGAGCCCATCATAGGCTATACTGCGTGCGCGAGCCGCCGCAGATAACCCATTAACAGCATACCATATAAAAATTTACGTAGAACATTGTTTACAACCGGGGACCCAGTAGATGAAGTTTATAATCTGAACTAATCAAGGGATTGAAAGGTACTGTGACAATTTTAAGTAAAATCGCAGAAATTTCGCTAGCAGAAAACAAGATGACGGAACACACGGATACAAAGATAAAAACTATTAAATTAGAGTGATATAAAACTCAATGCTCGTGTAAGAAAGGGAAAAAGGGAGTGTGTCCCCAAGTAATTCCGTCAAAAGATGGGTAAAAATTGAGGTTAGACTAATTTAAAACGTATACGAGTGAAAATTTGGACAGTTTATGTACAATATGCCAAAAACTGAGTTGACGAAAACTCTTGCATTTAATAAATCTTGTGATTTAAACTTGCATAGATTATAGTCAAACCTTGTGAATGACTGTATTTGAAGGGACGTTTCGTTATATCATAAAAGTAAATAAACACAACGTTAAAAATACGCAGGAACACTGCGGATACGTGTTTTTCGGCGTTACAAGACGGTATATTTTTGAGATTTTTTTTTGATGTATTCTTCAATCTCATCATATGCTCCCAGCCATTCACATTGGAGAAAGGCGATCCTCTAATCCCGAAACACATGTCGTGAAGTTGTTGAATGCACATTGTTGTTTTTACGTTTGTTTTATTATCTTTTTATTTTTAAGCGCACAAAGATATTTATAAATTTTTTTATTCCTGTATCTTATTTAGATACATATAAGGGAGTCAAAAAATTCGATGAACAGGTGCAAAATCTAAATTAAAATTATTATACTGGAACATCTCTAGAATGTTTTAAGGACGTAAATTTCGCTTTTGTACCATTTTTACTCTTGGACATACTTGTTTGAAACCCCAACATTTTTTTAAATCCCCAACACTGTAAGAAATATATGTTGTTTTTATAGCATAATACAGCTAATATTATAGTAACAAACATTAAAAAAAAATAATTTTACAGTAATGAATTGTAAAACTATTAATTTCATAGTTTATTACTGTGCATGTTTATGTTTTAAACTGGAATCTCTCGCAGCCAACATTATACTGTTGTGTTTTACAGTATAGATACAGAGCTAATTTCAGTGGTACTAACACTGTAAAATTGAGGTAATTATGAACTGTAAAATTTGGCTTGCTATACAAGTTAATAAACTGTACAAAATTGTTAGTTTTGCAGTTATTACTGTGTAGCAATATTACAGTTGTAAACTGGAACCTCTGGCTGCCTGCGGATTATATTGTAACAACAACATTTTAATATTATGCCGTGCAGTAATCTTACACTCAAGAAGTACTGAAAGACTAATCTATTCAAAATATTTTGGAGTATTCAGCATATTTCAATGAGTAAGCTGCTGGTGGTTTGGCACACATGCAAATGATAATCAACTCCTTCCCCCGTCATAGTCAGCTTGTCTGGAGTTTTGTTTGTCCCTCATGCATTCATTCATACTTGATTAAGGTGTATTAATTCCTTCGCCTGTTTCAGTAAACGTGCTAATAAATGAGTTATGAAAGTTATGTTAAGCAAAAAAAAAAAAGCCCCAAGGAAAAACATAATACCACCATTGAAAAAAAAGTCCATAAAGCAGACGTTGATAAACCAATTGTTTCAGCGAAAACATTTTTCCCGATGTGATCAAAATAAGCAGCTATCATACAAACTGTGTAAAGAAGACTTTGGCACTTTTTCAAGCTTAAAAAACATAATTACGAGAGCCTCAAAAAAATGCTTATGTGATTAAAAATCAGAAAAAGAAAAGTTAATTAACTTATTAAAATAACTTAACATTTAATCTAAATATTTTTAAAAGACAAGGGAAAGCAATTTCTGGGAAGATAAGGACTAATTCAAAAGTGAGAAAAAAAGAGATACAAAAAAAGCTTAACGCATTATAATTTGTTTATGTGAACAATTTTCTTTTTATTTACGCTTCTTATCGAGTAGAAGCATGAAAAATTTAATCAGTTTTTCTTCTTATCAGACCCTTCATCTTTTGTGAAAATTACATTAGCATTTCTTATAAAGAGTTAAAAAAATAATTTTCCCTTTACTAGCGTCACCATGCATTTTTTGTATACAAATGTACTAGTTGTAGTTTGAATGTATTTACAAAGTTTAACTATGACAATTCTTTAATTGAAAAAATGAAAAGTGCCATGGTATAAAAATGTAAATAACGTATCGCATAAGGGAATACTTTTTTTCTCATTCTTATGTAAATTTAGAGCAAGCCGAAAGATAACTGTGTAACGAGTTTAGACTATGATTTAAAAAGGCAAAAGTGTAAATTAAGGAAGTTGTAAAATTTTTCTATGATGGCATAATTTTTTAGTTATCACAAAAATACAAATATATGGTCAGAAGAAAAACATTGTTGTAAATTCATTTTAGGTTTAGTACGAAGAAGATACAATAGGCGAAACTTTATCTTGTTTTAATAGCGTTATAGGGATGGCGCATTGTATCTAAGATGGGAATTTGTTTATTTTTCTTCAAAATTATTGAAATTCTGGAGAATTTTTTTTAATGTCAAAAATAGGGATGAATTTCATATGAATTTTATATAAAATTCGAAACCTGTTGTTATTTTTGTAGAAGTTATTTAACCAAGTTAGAGAAGAACGCGAACTAACTTGGCTGGCTACTAATCACAAATATTAAAAAGTTTAAATAAATGTCAAGTGTTAATCAAAGTAAGATCAGTAAGCATTCATTGATTGCTCGTAAAGCAAGATAGCAGCAAAAAGCGCACAAATATGATAATCATTTAAGACAATACAAATTACAGCAACATGAGTTATGCTAAGGTCGTTAAATGTTTAACGATAAATTGATGCAAAAGTATCACTTTCTTGGGGGAAAAAAAGCTTAGTCCTTATTTTTAACTTTGTGAGATAAGTTAGGAAATAAATCAAACTTAACGGCATACTTGATGTTGGAGTGAGTGAATCGATTCAAACGTACTACAGGACGTGGAAATAATATTGCACAACTAGAGCAAATGGGATTCTGAAACTTGATGCATGAAAAGGTAACTGTAATGAAGAATTCGACTAAATTAATATTGACTGCACTTAAACTTATTTTGACAAACTTAATAAACACATTAATCGGGCACGGGACATTTCCGCCACAGCGTAGGACATCACCGCCGTAAAGTTTATCTCTACCTCCCCCCCCCCCTGAGATATTTCCGCCGCGTCTTCCCCCACCATTTCCTTGCGACAGGACATATCCGCCGATTGAGCTGATAAAGTGAAATATTTGGCGAAGTAAAATTGACGAAATTTAAATTTATTTATTTATTAATTTTCGCAGCATGGAACGTACAATTCTTTTTTAGGTGACCCTTTTAATTTTCCTGTTATCCTGAAATCCTGCAAATAATGTTCTGCTTGTCACCAAAAGATGACTTGTCGCCAAGAAAGAAAACTTTAAACCAGTCCTGAAAATGGCGCGGCGGATTTGTCCCGTGCAAGGCATGTGCGGGATACAAGTCGCGGCGGAAATGTCCCATGCGAGAAAGTGAGCGATAAAATTTGCGGCGGATATGTCCTGTTCCGGATAATTCTTAGCATAGCAAAACAGATTTTTCTTAGAATACAAATTTATTAAATATATTTGTTGAGTTAACTAAAAAAAAAAAAAAAACATCGCTGAGAATTAGTGCATTTTTAATAACTGAAAGTTTTCAGAGCACGCCAGAAATAGATTATTGCGTGATGGCTAATTATATGAACTTAGCAGATTCATTTTATTTTGTTTCAGCAAAAAGTGCCTAGTGGAAAATACATTTTCAAGGAATGATTGCTGCAAAAAGTACAGAATTGTTTTCACAAAATGATTACAGCTACCAATTACGAACTTCCTGTGAAAAAAAAATGATCTGTCCGAAATTAAGCAGGTTATAAAACCAAAAATCACGTAAACTTCATTTTTAATCTTTTGAAAGTAGCGGCATTTTATGAAAAATGCTGCTTTCTTGATCAAAAAAAAAAATGGCTAGTAAGTTCTTTTAAGTGAAAAAAAAATAATTTGTGGATAGAAATGGTGAAAACATCACATATTGAAAGTCAATAACGTAGCTTAATATTTCTTCCAGTTGAAAACCTGATACAAATGCAACATGTATTATAAAGTTACGACCTGAATTTACGACCAAGTTTGAGTTTATTACCAACTGCTCGAAGGGGCTGGGTAACTTTTATGTGAGCGTTACGAAACTAAACTGCTATAACAGAAAAGCGGCATAATCAGTTTAGATCATAGAAGAGCTACAAAAGGTACATAATCACAAGTAAAAAATCTTTGAACAAGTTTAAAGTAAAAATTACATTTAATAACTGAATTTTCTTTGAAGAATTCATTTTTGACATAATTATTTCTTAAGAGCTCTCTAACGTCCTTCTTAACGGACTAGTATAATTAAAGCTGTTCGTACTAAATTGTATACGACATATTTCTTCTCTCAAATTTTTAAATTAAATTTTACTGAATATTTTAGAAATTATCAACATATAAAGACATAATTAGATCAACTGAAAATTTTGACTGTTGTCATCAAGAAATCATATATTTATTTTATTTCATACTTTTAGGTGCGAATCAAGCTCACAGAAATAGTCTTTAGATTTAAAAATCATTTTTATATTTAATTGGATTTATGAATCCACCACACAATACATATATTACTTCGACGTCCAGTGTTCTCATTTTGAACCTTTTTTAACTCTTTAGTTGAAGTAGCTCTGAGATTTATGAACCCATCACAATGAATATACATAGATTATTAAGTTCAATTTGTGCATTTTGATCCTTATTAAGAAGATTTTATTAGTTTCACATGTGGGTTTGTTTGTTTGTATGTGTTATGGCTGCGACATCGATGTCGATGTTTTGGAAACATCGATGTTTTTGGAAGAACATCGATATTTTTACCATCGATGTTTGAGGGTCGATGTTTTTGCAACATCGATGTTTTGGGTTTGATGTTGCTTTCGATGTCGATGTTTTATAATACAGCAAAGAAAGCCAAAGAAAAATATACGATAAGCATATACTCATTAAAAAGTTTTCATGTTTAATCAAAAAATGTAATATTAACCTTATTTGGGAAAAAATTCTATAATTATTAGCAATGTTTTGTTTTCGATGCTTCTGAAACATCTCAAATTTGCTTTCACTTTTTTTTTTACCTTTTAATTGTTGTTCTTTGGCAATAAGGGTTTTTTTTTTTTTTTTTTTTTTTTTTTTTTTTTTTTTTTTTCGATATGCTTTTTACATTTCAACAAAAAATAATAAAAATATGCGATAAAATAGATTCATATTTCTCTATCCACTAGTTGCAATTAAAGTTTTTTTTAATAACTAGCGATGATTTACAGTCAATGATTTTTAAACATCGTTGTTTTGCATTTAATTTTTTTTTCGATGATGTTTTACATTTCAGCAAAAAAAAAGTTTTATAAAAATATGCGACAAAAAAAGTTATACAGTTAATCAACAGTTGCAGTATATATCTCGCTGAAAAAAGTTTTCTTATCTGACATCGTTATCTTACGGTTAATGTTTTTCCAGGAGACAAAAGATGTATCTAATTGAGTGATATAAAGAGGCGCTTGTAATGGGGAGTAACTGATTAGTAACTACATTAAAATATGTAAGAAATTGAAGAAAAACTGATCGATGTTTTGAAACATTGATGTTGGAAAACATCGATGTTTTTTTTGTCGACGTATCAATACCATCGATGTCCTCATTTTCCAACATCGATGTCTTAAAACATCGATGTTTTGCCTTCGATGTCGCACCCCTAGTATGTATGTATGTAATTCTGAATAAAATACAAAATTCGCGTTCTTTACAAATATAAAGTAATAAAATTAATACTATTATTAATACTAAAGGCTAAACTATATTACATGTTGACGCATTATAAGTGCATCTAAAAGCATATTTTATAGGTTTTTAAACTAATTTAAAGATTATTGAACCGTACAGATCTATGTATTATACAAAAATAGCAGAAAGACACAACCTACAGCTAAAATACACAATTAATTGGTACTTAATGATATAATACTGTGACCGAAACACAATTTACAAGAAACTGAAGAAATAACAGCAATAAGTTTCTATAAAAAGGTTTAAGAGGGTAAAAAATTGCAATTTCACAGTATTTGTTGACTAAGCAAGACCGGGATTTTCTCCATCACCGGCAAAATCCAACAGCATATCAAGTTTTCGTAATCGAAATAGGAAACTTATAAAGTGAAGTAAAGAAAAAAGAAGCACTGATACTTTGAAAGTGACAAGTCTAAAATATCTATCGCTGTGTCGATGCCCAGATAGAAGTATTTTATTTGTTGCATGGCATTTGATTTAAATCACAAAATCAATTCTTTCTCCAATATAATTTGACAAAAATATGACGAAAGGCATTTTTTATTTGCACTGCGAAAAAACAAACTTGTTTTTACAGTAGAAAACTGAAAGCAGAGATTTCGGTTTAACACTGTAAAACGCAGAGTAATAAATTAAAACTAGCTATTTTACAGTTGATTAACATAAAATTAGATGTATTATTGTGAAAACAACAGTATAGTACTGGCAGCAGAGGTTCCAGTTTAAAACTGTAAAATACACTGTAACAAACTTTAACGCAAAATAAGCAATTTTACAGTTTATTATTGTACTTAAAGAAACAATAACGGTAAACTTAAAGAAATAATTAAAATTTCAAATCAATAAAAATGTAAATTTATGATAACTAAGCTTTTCCTTACCTACGCAGGATTTTAGATTCAAACTGGATGAAAACTGTCGGATTATATTTATCTCTCTATTTATTTATTTTAATGACTTTTCAAATATTTAAATAGTACTGGATTTGAAATAAAAATCTCTTTTAACTTTGTTTTAAAAATAGTTAATATTTTCGTAAAATAACTCTACTTTAATACATTATTCCCTTTAGAATGACAGCATTAGAGTTCAATTACCCGAAATGCGATAGGATGTCCCCAAAAGGTTTAAATGACAGAAAATATTAATTAAAATGGAGATGTGATCTCTTTTAAAGAAGTTGTAGTTGAATGATGTGTAAAAATATCGCAAAGTAATGGAAATATAAGATAGTTGTAATAATAATCTGCATAAATTCTTTTGTAATAATAATCTTTATAAATCCTATACTTTTCCTTTCCCATTGGGGAACAATTTAAAGGGAGAATTGTATTGATATAATCTATTGTTAAACATAATTTTTATTTAATAATAACAATAATAATAAATAGAAAAACCAGCACACTTTTACTGGAATGCTAACAGAAAATGTTATATTTATGTTTCAGGGGAAAAACTCATAGTAATATTTTTCTATTGTATTAATTTAATCTACACAACACGATTTAAAATTTTACTACACGCATATATATTTTTACATACTTTATATAAACAATACTGGTTTACATATTACATTAATAAAACATAAATACTGATTAAGTTAGAATGCGTTTGTTTGAATCTTCACGATAAATTGTAGTGAAACATTCGAATATCATTAGTTGCAATACACTGAGGCGTACTTTAACATTTAAGAAAACAGAGATCGAGAAATTTAACCATTCCGCTATCTTATTAAACTAGATTACAGTATTGGATTGTGTGGGCAGATTTAATAGGCGCTTGGGAGTCCTTCTTGTGAGTTTACACTTCTATTACACATTCATTTCAAATAGAGTATATCGTCACGTTCGGTTCTCTCTACATTCCTTTGAACAATAACAAATTGTGTGATACGATATTTTAGATGGCGAAGTAAAGATAAAATCGTACAAAAGTAAAAAGTGATTGCGCAGAAATTTGTGTGAATGTAAATCACACAAATGTGTGAATCTATACTCATATCTATGAGTATAGATTATTTTTATGCAAGTACACTGTAAAAAATGAATGTTGTTTTTACAGAATAATACAGCCAATTTTATTGTAATAAACTGTAAAGTTGCCAATTTTACAGTACTAGAATAAAATGGCTAACTTTACAGTAACAAACTGTAAGTTGCTAATTTTACAGTTTATTACCGTGCATTTTACGGTTTTAAACTGGAACCTATGCTGCCAGTATTATACTGTTGTTTTTACAGCATAATACAGTTAAACTTTTCGTCAATAATCTGTAAAATTGCTTGCTTTACAGTAATAAACTGTAAAAGTCCTAGTTTTACAGTTTATTACGGTGCATTTTACTGTTTTAAATTGGAACCTCGGCTGCCAGAATTATACTGTAAAAACAACAGTTTTTTGCGGTGTATGATACTTGTTTGGTGATATTTGAAAATATCATTTTTGTGTTAATTCCCTTAAAAATGAATTTAACTATGTTAACAAAAAGGAATGTATGTGGGTGTGTGAGTACATGCTCATCATAAAAATCCACTTCGGATCTTTTTTGAATTTGGCACTAAAGTCGTTTGACGCTCAGGAACTCCTTTAGGGGTGTTTTATCCAGGAAATCAGTTAAACGTACAGATTACGCCTATTATTAACAATGACCGAGTTTTTGAAATTTTTCCAAAAATCCAAAGTGGTCTAAATTTAAACTTTGAGTCATAAAATTGGTCTTGCTTACATGTTTACGGAAACTTTTACCATTTTTTTCAATTTTATTTAAGCCTGACTGTTAAACATTTATAACTTTTAAAAACTTGTCAAAAAAAAATTGACACCTTTTTGGTTTTGAGGTAAACTGCGCAATACCAGACAGCGCAGCTGGTATGACATTGATATAAAAATTACGTTTGTCAAATTTCAAAAAAAAAAAATAAATAAATAAATAAAAACAATTTCTTAAAATATATTTACTATTTTTTTAGTTCACTATACTGCCGTACTAAGCGTAAAAGTGGTATCTGCAGTCGAGCCCAAACTGAGATAAAACTCTTTAAAGTGTTGCTCCACCATGTATTTGATTCAGATGAAACTTTTTCAGGTATTTTTTTTTTAATATTTCCCGTCCTCAAATGACCATATACAGTGAACTCTCACATATGCGCCGGCCCAAGGGACCAGCAGAAAAAGACGCATAAGTGAGAGAGACGTATAAGTGAACAAGCCTATTTAAAGGACTAAAACGCAACATAGGCTCTAATGAGAGAATGAATAAAAATGTTTCTATAGAAAGGGGACGTATTACTACGGTTTAACTTAACTACAATGATAATGAGAAAACAAAAATTATAGCATACAACTACAAAATGTTCCCTTTAAAACGACCCATAATAGATATTTGTTCCTCTCTGAATTCTAGTTCACGCGGAAAAAACGCCTTCCGTGAGCAATCTCTTCTCTACTAATAATAAAGCTGAAGGTGGTTCTGTCTGTCCTTCTTTCTTTCTTTCTGTCTGTCTGCCTGTTACGCGCGTAGCGCCAAAACCGTTCGGTCGATTTTCATGCCACTTGGCACAAAATTAGTTTGTAGCATGTAGTTTTGCACCTCGAAGCGATTTTTCGAACATTCCATTTCGTTCTTTTTCTATTCGAATTCTTAGAGGAAATTCGATAAAATAGGGAAGAAATATTCCATACACATTTTCAAGTCTTATGTCATTCGAAAGCTTGAAATTTTCTGCACAAAATGACGTTTTTTCGAAGTTTCTACGATCATCAGGAGAGCTGTAACAATTGTTTTTAGAATCCCGAAATTCAAGGCTTACCTTCAGTAAAGCAAGCCAAACGATTCTAAAATGGCTTTGCTCGCGAATAAAATTTGTTTGAAAATAGAGATGAAATGAATTATTTTATCAACGGAAATCAACTTTTCATGTTGTTACCATGGTTACGTTTTTATTTCGTTCTTTTTCCCTTAATAATTTTAAAAATGTATTTGTTTTTGTAACAATCCAAACTCCAAGCCCTATTAAAATTAGTCAAATGAAATATTAAAAACCGTGATAAGATGGCACCTGTCAATCAAATGAGAAATCGAGTCCTTTCCTTAAAATACATTATACCATTCTAAATTTATCGTCTGCAAAACATATTTTACTTCATTATTAATTTATTTCAATATAAATTGCAGCAAATGGCTTGAGTGAACGAATTTAGCTTTTAATTTATCATTTGCTGGTTGATCTTTGTCGATGTTTATTGTTTTTATTATCATTGTGAAGAATAATGCACGAAATTTCTATGACTAATACTTAAAATTTTTAGGACCAGTTGAGTTTAAAAGAAAAAATTGCTCCAAATATACTTTTGCAATGTGATAATTTATTGTTGGACTGTAATTTGCAGCAATAATTGCATTTAATAATTAATGAAAGACAATATTAAAAATTAATTTTTTGGCGACTTTTTTACAATTTGGCATTCAATTCTATTTCAGTATATTTACTTCTATCTTATTGCGATATTGCAACGTTCTTTCTAAAGTATGTCATTTCGGAAAATGTATTATTTTGTTTTTGAAGTTAGGAAAGAAAACTTTCTTCTTCTTTTAAACTTTGGTAAGATTTCTGTTGGTTTCTGTGAGCAACAAAATTTTTCTTATTTTTTCTTTTGGCTTATTTTTGTGCACCTATCTTTGGGGTTGCATTCGAATGTCCCCAAGGGGGTGATTTACCCCTTTTATGGGGTAATCAGGGCTTTCAATGCAGACCAAAGTGATATGAATTGGCGCGACCACTTGGCGATATCTCGCCAAGCTTTTGGTCACCAAGTGTTTGACGCCAATTTGGCGACATATCGCCAAGTTGGCAATAAATTTAGCGAAAAAAAATTTTTTTTTGGGTTCAATTCTGCGCTATTGGCGATATTTTGCGAAAAATCTACTGAATGATGTTAAAATCGGCGATATTTAGGAGATTAATCATTGTAAAACATTTTTTTGCATTGTTTCGTGGCAAACTAGGGATGCAAATGTTTGAATTGTTATCTTACTCACTTCAAGCACTATTTTAGCACTTAAGGCATCTACTAAGAAATTTACACGTAAAAGGAAGTAGTGTAGGGTTCATACCAAATTTTTATATCATACTTTGAAGGAATTATAGTTGAATTATAACTAAAATAGACTATTTTTTTCTGCTATATCATTTTTTTACAAATGAACTTTTAATTTTATACCACGGGCAAAGCCGTGCGGGTACCGCTAGTAAAGAAATATTAAAGAGGTAAGTGAAGAAAAAAGCTTATTGTTTTGAAGAAAATATCTTATATTTTTGAAATTTTACGGAAAATTTGGCGCATAAGTGAATTATTTATCTTTCGAGCGACGCATAAACGAATAATACCATCATTATTTTATTATAGAACGTGCTGGTACCATTGAAAACCTTCGTATAAGTGAAAAAGGCGCATAAATGAAGCGGTGTATAAGTGAGAGTTCACTGTAATATTGTATTTTAGTAAAATACGTCACAAAGAGCCACCTGGTGGCCATAACTCAGTTTTGTTAAAAAGTGCCGTAGCCTACGAAGATCGCGCTCCGCTTTTGTGCTTAGCGCGACAGTCACTTTATTTAGTTGACTTTCGCCAAATATTACAGAGAAAGAATTTAGACACTGTATGTAAACCTCGCTGGGATTAATTACTACAAGAAACGACTGATAATAATTTATTGAAACGATATCTGTTAAAATCATACCTAAATTCTAATGAATTAATAATAAAATGAAAACAAAATTGTAAAACCTTCTAGTAAAGGATTACCCGTAAGTTCTACATCCTTAATGTAGAAAGCGTATTTTAACTACGACTCACCTTTCCCATCTCGTAGTATACAGATACTCGCAATACTGATACAGTTCAAGTAGTCAATATTGTGAATATTTAGGAATTCAAGACTTATAAATTAAAACACGTTGTTCACTTGAGAAATATTGCAAACAAATTTGTACGGAAAAGTTGGGCATCATAACTTATTGCTTTCACAAAAATAATAGCTATTTTCTATGCAAAATTTCAATCGTGTTCGAAGTGTTGGTGCAGCAATACAATTAGTTAGCACTAAAAGCAACTAAAAGTATACATTTAACATAGTACTTCATTCACAATAACAATATTGCAGTACATGACATTCATTCCACGGTCCCCCTACTTACCACGACGCATGATTTAACTAGTTGAATGAGGCCCTGTTTTTTTTTTCTTTTTTTTTTTTTTTTGTGTGTGTGACTCAGTCCAATAGCCAAGCAACCCGTGATCCAGCACCCTCAAGAATGTTAATTTGGACAAGAATGTAAAGGATTTTGCTATCATGACAACTTTTAAGTGCACCAACCACCATTGACATGCCCAGTTATTACCATACTGAAACTCATTTGTACTACTGGAAGCATATTTGATTTCGTCGTGCATTTTGATTTGATTCACAAAAATTGACTAAAAACCAAATATTACGATTTCAAGCGAACCTGTATAAATCAAAGGAAAAAATACAAGCAAAAATTCATTTTTTTTTTCTTTCCTATCAATACGCAAAATACCATTTGTTTTCCTCTCCCGTTTTAACAAATGGCTCCGAAAGAGTTCAAAGCACACTGACTAAATTATTTTTAAACTTTTCCAAATAAATCTTTTTCAAAAGAAATAATCTGAACTTTTATCCGTGAGTTAGATGTTTTCCATAAAAGGAAACTATCATTTTCTTCTCCCCCTCCCCCTTGATTTATGAATCTGATGGAGAGTTTTACTTTTCAGATGGACATCTTTTTGCATAGAAACAAATCCCTGGAATTTCAGAATTTCGTACGAAAAGGAATTTCAGAACTAAATTAATTGAGTAAGGGATTCCAATTTATTTCTGAATTCATTTTTTTTTTTCATTTCTTTTGTTCTTATTTTTTTGTTATTCTCAATCAGCTTGAGTTCATGTCTAGAAATAGCAATGAACTTCTGGATGTGTCTCCCTATTGGTTCTATAGAAAAGCTTTACTTCAATTTTAATACTTCGAAATTGGTGGAACACCAATTTTTCGATGAAGAAGTATTTGATAATACTTCTTCATCGAAACCTATGTGAAAAATTGTGGTCATAAATTCTGATATGTTATAAATAATAATTGCAATATTTTTTTCTATTACTACTATTACGCTGAAAACTTTTGGGTAATTCCACAATTACGGATGCAACCATAGACATTGGAAACGCTCGCTTTAATCAGCTTTCAAAAGGGTATGTTTTGTAAATTTGCAAACGTCATATGCTAACATTGATCATGTTGGTATACGGTAAAATAGGCTAGTTTAGTTCTGTGCGGAGCTTTTTTTTTTTTACCGATACAACTCATTATTATATCTAAATAAGCAAAGGGTAATAAAAGGTGGAGGACCCATTGACTTCTTAATCGCATATAAAAAGTGTAAAATTTAATTAAGACTTGTTTTTTAATGAATACGCAGACCCGTCATTTAAGGGGGCAGGGGGGGGGGTCAATCCCCCCCCCCCCCCGTCTTTAACAAATCAATGTATTCGCATATAAGTGGGCGTGATTTTTTATGATTTCCGACGAAATTGCATTGTGTTTGGACCCTTTGCCCCCCTCTGGAAAAAATTTGAAATGACGGCCCTGTGAATATGTCACTCTTGTAAAAATCACTTCTATATGACACTTCTATATAAAAATAATTTTAAGCTCTTTTGGTTGGGATTTTAGTGAGAATTCAGGAATCTATGGACCCAAATCTACTTTTCAGTTTGAAGTAAAAAAACTGCATTTAATATCAGCTATATCAGAGAGAAAGAAAAAAAAGTGTTTGGAATGATAAATACATTTGTTTTTGAGAAAAAATTTTCCTTCTTTTTTAATGTTTGTGTTGAAGATTTAAAATGAAAGGAACAAATAAAAATATTTCTAGGAATGCAAAAATTTCACTGAGAGATAAAAATGTGTAATGTAATAAATGAAACCTTTAAACAGAATTGTATAACTTTAAGAAAAGCAATTATTATTGCTTATGCTCACTTTTTATTCTTGCAAGTACTTGAACACACAATTTCGATTATTTATTGAAAAATGCGACAAAAGTATTCATTAAATTTGGATAGAAAAACATTTCTTACTGGAATAATAAAAAAATAGTATGGTGGAAATTTAAATAACATTTGAAATTTATCTGTTTATGACAGAATCATAATTGCAAAAAAAGTAATTTTTTATGTTTTATAGGTAATTTAAGCAGTATTTCTAGAAAATATGAATACTTATACATTAGTACACTAATGTTTTTCTGAACTTAAACGTAGGGGCAAAGTGAAATAGCCAAGGTAGGTAGGTGACTCTTTGCAAAATGAATAAATTGATGATTTGATCTGAAAATTACAGTACATAAAGAAGGAATAATGCACTTTGTAATGAAAAGTTCAATGAAGTATCATCTACTTTTAGCAGTAAATTTCACCTCGAAAAAAAAGTGGAAACATTTCACGTTAAAAATACATTGAGCAAAGTGAAAAATAAAATAGTTTTCTAGTTCCAGGGTTACCTGGATATTGTCGATGCCGTGGAGTTGGACTGATTTTTGGGATAAAAAAGACAAGAGTCGATTATTATCCCTTCCTGTCTGCAACTCTACAGTACTATGAAATTAAAGTCGGAGGCGTGAGTTGGACTGATTTTGAGGAAAAAGAGTAGGAGGCGGTTTCAGTATTATTCCTCCAGGTCTAAAACTCTACAGAGTCTGAGTCGGAGTCATAGAGTCGGACATATTTTGGGATAAACATCGGAGTCGGTTATTATCCCATGACTATGGAGTTTAATTGGAGCAGTAGAGTCATACTTCTTTTGGGATAAAAGAAGTTGCTTTTGGCCCTTATTCCTCAAAATCCGCAACTCTACTGGGCTGCGAAGTCAGAGTCAGAATCCTGGAGACGGACTAATTTTTGGGTAAAGGAGTTGGATTAGCAGTTGAAGTCAGAGGCGAAGTCGATCACCTCCCCCCCCCCCCCCCATATACTCCTGGTAGTAATTTCTGTGTTTTAATTAAGGAATTACATGCAATTATAAAAATTGTTATAAATTCGTCACACGGGTAAAATATCTTGCACCGCAAAAACAGCCGTCAGGCATATCAAAAAAAATCCACTTTTGTTCTAAAAACATTCTGCTAAAAGAAAATTGAAGAACTTATTCATAACTGTATAACTCGAAATTTTAAGCAAAGGCAGTTAATCCTAACCTTTAGCAAAATATTTCACTCCCTCATAGTTTTAAAAGAATTAGTTCCCATTGAACTACTTCTTAGAACTATTGATTTTTCTTTTCTTTTTTTTTCTTAATTCAACTCATTCCAATGAGCCTTAACAACATTCTTTGAGACTGAGCTGCTGTTTTTTCCTTCCTTTGGCGTCTTTTGAATTATGCATCTCTTTTCTCCTTTTCTCTCAACGTAGGAGCAACTATGTTTTTTGTACAGCAATGTGAAGTTAAAGTTCATTTTGATAAGAGTCCCTCAAAAGAAATTCATTTATTTGGCAAACAGTATTTCATTAAAAAAGCTAGATCAACTGTAATGTGGAATAATTGGAGCATCTAAGTTCTGTATCAAAAGACCAACTCAGGAAAAAAAAAAAAAAGGCTAGGTGTAGATTAAAAAAAGAAGCAAAGAAAGAAAAGAAGAAAGCACTAACTAGAGTTTTATTTCTTTTTCATTTTCTATTAGACTTTGTCGTTAAGATACAGTGAACTCTCACGTATGCGCCGGTCCAAGGGACCAACAGAAAAAGGCGCATAAGTGAGAGAGACGTATAAGTGACCAAGCCCTTTTAATCGAACTAAAACGCAACATAGGTTCTAATAAGAGAATGAATAAGAATGTTTCTATAGACAAGGGATTTATTACTACGGTTTGGCAATTACTGGAACGTAACTACAATGATAAAGAGAAAAAAAAAATGTTGCATACCTTATTACAAGCTGCTTCTTTTAAAACGATCCATAATAGGTAATTATTCCTCTCCGAACTCTAGTTTATGCGGACAAAATGCCTTCCGTGAGCAATAGGCGGAAGATTAAAGGGAAAGTGAAGAAAA
>JAXGGA010006225.1:0-71399 GCA_038373865.1 Uloborus plumipes
GAGAACACTTCGATTCATCTCGGTAGTTCATAAAGTATGTGCTTTGTTTATGTTTCGCGCTAGCTTCTTTCTCTTTTTGTAAGGTATAAAATAATCATACGGACCCAAAAGGGGTACGTTCGGCTGTTCTACCATTTATTAGACCTCGCAATTATCAATGCTTAGTTGATGTTCAACAGAGTGAACAAACAAAAAATCAATAGAGAAAAGCTTTTAAAACGTGTTCATTTTCGAGTTCAGTTGCACAAACGTTGCGTTTACTCGAACAAGTAAAATCATTAATAATTTAAAAATATAGTTTAAAAAAAACTAAAAAACACACGCTTTTATACATAGGACTGCACTGTGATCATCATTGGTTTCCCTCTGATTTTCAAAACTACTGAATATCCGTACTTAAGTTTACATGCAATTATGATACATCAACATGTAATATAATTTAGCCTTTAGTATTAAAAATAATATTAAATGTATTACTTTTATATTTGCAAAGAACGTGAATTTTATCTTTTATTCAGAGTTACACACATACATACACACATACAAACAAACCCACATGTGAAACTAATAAAAGCGTATTAAAAAGAGAGAGACCATTAGCTACAGAGGAATTAGAGTTGCAAACCAAAAAAAAAAAAAAAAAAGAAAGCTTGCGCGAGAGGGCCTCCAAAAGATATCAAATTTGACAGAATTGATCATCGTAAAGAACACAGTACAAATAAACAACGATGTAAAATGTCAAAATGTAAAGGATTACAAGACTACAGTGCACCAAATGTTCCATTCCTCTATTTTTTTTACAAAAAGCGAAAAAAAAACTGTTTTCAAGACTATCATTTAAAATCATTTTTATCTGTTGAATGCATGGTGTAGCCATTTGGCAACAAAACTATTTTTAATTAGAAAGTGGTAAAAATTTAGAGTTAAATTTTTTTTAAATACTTTTCCATGTTTTCTTATTACATTGACAAACACATATATTTTTTTCCAAGAAAAATTACGACAAAAATTGACCGAGTTATGACGTTTTGAAAAATTAAGATTTTGAAGGATTTCGCATACGGTCCCTTAAGCGATCTCTCGATGATGTCATGAAACAATGCAAAATCTTGATTTTTCAAAACGTCATAACTCGGTCAGTTTTTGTCGTAGAACAGTGATTTTTTTTAGTTTTAAACGTTACAGTGTCAAGAATGTTTTACTAAACATGATTGGTAGGACTGGGGGGCTGTATAAAAATTTAAATTTCGTAACTCTTTCAAAATTTGATTTTTTGAAAACATTGAATAGACCCAAAATTCCTTTCATAATTTGGAGATTTTTTCCTAAATAAACTGTATGCTTATCTCTAACGGTTTAGAAATTAGCTATTGGTCCACGATTGGAGTGGACACCCTGTATACTGGTTTGCAAGTATTGATCACATAGGTTTCGCACTTCAATTACGAAACTTTTCCGGGGGAGAGCCCACATTTTTTTCCTTCAGCATCACTAAAACTCGTGTAAAATTAAGTTTTTTGAACTTCAGTACAAAAAGTTTACTCGTGAAGGGGCATCAAGGGAGGGGCGATCACTCCATCGCCCCTCCCTTCTGTCCGCCCCTGCCACCCCCCCCCCCGTCTTGTTTTAGTAATCCAAACAAAGTCCTAGCCACAGGGCGATAGACCTTTCTCATACAGAGGGAGTCTCTAGAGGTGTCCGATAAAATTCCTCCAGTTTCACCTGCGTCAAATTTTCAGTATGCGGACAACGCTTTCATGGAGAAGAATGACGTTAGGTAGGACTTCGTTTGCTGCGATTGCGATTCATCCAAAAGGTGACGGTAGTAGCTAGAATTAATTGTTATCCTTCAATTGAAGTTATAAATGGCAAAAATGCAGTCTACAGTGATGCTTATCCTCATCCTCCTTTTCTCAGATTAGTTGTAGTCAGTAACGTAGCTAGGGCGTCCAGAGCCCGTGGCAAACTTAAGAAATTGCACTCCCCTCCCCCTTCCACTGTCGCCTTGTTGGGAGGTCTCAGAAGATCCCTGTGACCTCTCAAAACAATTTTTTATTCAGAAAATTTTGATTATTCGGCAAATTTAAAGACAATATTGCCAACTTTGATATTATTTTTTTTCTTTAAATGTTCTATTGATCCCAATGTTCCTTCTCATAAGATGTTTTATTTTCCACTCCAACTTTTGTTCTTACGAGTTTCTTTTTCAAAATACTTTTCTACTAACATACATTTTTAAAAAATCCCTAACTTCTTTTTTAATGCCGCCCCCTCACTGCTACGCCACTGGTTGTAGTACAGCTTCTCTCCCTGCCACAATTTTTAAACCCACTCATGCATTTGACTGTGCAAAAAGCTTCCTCCCCAAACTGTGAGTGAAATTGTCTCAAGTTTTCAAAATTTATGTCCAATTTTCCAAGAAATTTAGTAACAACACGTTGCGCAACAGACGCGTTACACCTTTTGATCATTCATGGCTTACTGAAACAGACTCAGGTCCCCAAAGTGAGTGTAAGCCCAAATACCCTTCTTTAGACATCCCCGCCAACATACCGTTAAATTATTATCCCAGATTTATTACTAACTAGCTGACCCGGCGAACTCTGTTCCGCCTTAAAGGCAATAAATAGGAAAATTTGTGAATTTATTAAGTTTTTTATTCTTAGAAAATACAAAAAGAATTAAGTTTCTACATTAATCATTCATTATTGTTTCTGTATTTTAGTACATAGGTTGCTCTTCACTAAAGTACCTTGTGATGCACAACATTTTTTGTTTTATTATCAGGCCAAAAAGAAACAACGCAGATGGTCTTCCGACCCGTAAACATGCCACATATAATTAATTGACCATGGGAAAAACAGTGATGTTCTAAATTCAAACCACAAACTTTTAAGGATTGCCCTTGTGATTTGTTAAAGGTCATGACAAATGCAAGACGGATCGGAAATTGAAGTCTTTTAAATTCAAACGGCATATCAGTTGGGATCATCGGGTTCCTAGGAAAGAGCAATCGTTTCTGACAGCTTATCACATATAAATTTCAAGGGAAGTAACGCGTTTGTTTATAATTTATTTCACGAAAAAGTCAAATAGCACTCAACGCCACGGCCATGCTAACTTACAACCTGTTTACTAAGTTCCAGAACCTGCCAGAACGTGTGCTTTATGTCGCTCAGTCATGGAGGTGTCAAAAAAGGCTTAGTAAAAAGGCTTAGTAAATAAGCCAGTTTTTCTATTTATGTAACTGACACATATAAATTATAGCCTATGTCCGTCTCCTGGCTCTAAGCTACCTACCCACCAATTTTTAGTCATATCGGTACAGCCGTTCTTGACTTATAAATAGTGTAACTAACATGACTTTCTTTCATATATATAGATTTCACGAAAAAGTCAAATAACACTCAACGCACCGCTAACTTACAACCTGTTTACTGCGCACCGGTAGCTGCCAGAACGTGTGCTTTATGTCGCTCAGCCATGGAGGTGTCAAAAAAGGCGTAGTAAAAAGGCTTAGTCAATAAGACAGTTTTTCTATTTATGTAACTGACACACATAAATTATAGCCTATGTCCGTCTCCTGGCTCTAAGCTACCTACCCACCATTTTTTAGCCATATCGGTACAGCCGTTCTTGAGTTATAAGTAGTGTAACTAACACGACTTTCTTTTATATATATAGATAGCAGCGTTAGAGTCAAATTCTGGTTTATATTTGATTGCCTTATGATGCTTATTTTCCGACAAATTATCAAAACACTTCCTAAATTTATATTTAACGAAAAGAAAAGGGTTTATAGTTAAATAGTTCAGAAAGTTCTCCCAAACACAAATATTTTCCTAGGTATTCGAAATGGAACAAATAATGAAGGTAAACCTAGAGGAAAATAGAGAGGGATGGGACAGCAAGACTTATATTTAAAATAAACATTTATTCTAATTTCTTATTCTTCTAACATATGGAAGTCAAACTGCCATACAAGAAAGCAATTTAGCTTCAGCGTTCTGCTAAATTAATTTCGGAAATGACTATTTCACACCAAAGTTAAATAACTATATATTTCTCAATGGAGGGGGGAGGGGGTAAGTTTTCAATTGTTTATACTGTACTTTGATGAAAGTTACCGCACTAAAAATGGTTGATAACTCAATATTTCTCATTTTATAAGGACTTATTGAAATATAATGTTTGCTGAAATGTATTTGTTTATGTTATAGAAACTTTGTTACATAGATAACATTGTATTTGTCAATTTAAATGATATTTTGAAAATTATACGTGTATTTGAACTTTGGAATACATTTCCAATCCCACTTGTCTAAAAAAGGGATGGGATACCTTTACTTTTAGTTCACTTGCTTTCTAAAAACTAATAATGTAATAACTAGCATCATTTTTATTTCTTAACATGTCAAAATTTCTTTCTTTTCATTCTTAAATACAAATGTTTTAGCAGAAGAAAATACTTTTATGGAAATGTTTTTGTTAAAATTGCACCATGATTCAAGATTCATACTCTCTATTTGTATAGTGCCATAAAATATACCATACGTAAAAATACACGCACTGTCCCTGAGATAAAGAGTAATTTTTATTTATTTTGGCAAACATTTTTAATTAAGTTTAAGACAGAAAAAAGAGTTTTTTTTCTTTTTAAAGGTGAAGTAACATACACAGAATAACAAAAAGAAGTTTCTGTGTTACTATTCTTTTTAAATTGTAAATGAAGCACCGACTCCAACTGAGGACGCTTCTTGCAATAAGGAAAAAAATCATGCACTGCGAACCTAATTAATATTTTAAAATAGGGTTTAGGACAAAATAGTTACATTTGTGTAATTCGCAAACGGTTTTTATAAGAAAAACAGGTTTTCACACATTGATGAGAAGACAAATATAGAAAATTATAATTAACGTAACTAAGAACATTCCTTTTTTTCCTTTTAAATTACATTTCTCGCATCCATGTTATTTTCTGCTCTTTGGACAGGTGTTACGTTCTGCTGTGCATATTTAATTTTAGAAAATTTAAAAACCATTAATTTGCAAAAATATGAAACATTGTTGTATCTTTTTATCGTGTAATGCCGATAGTGACGTAAAATAATGATCACTGGACGAGAAAGAAATAATTAACGAAAAATTGGGAAACGTTAATTGAATTTTATCTCAGTCATATGTTTGAGAATATTAATATGCTGAACAATGCGATACAAATCTTAGTTCAATGAGCATTGAAAGAAAAATTATTTTTAAAAGCGACGAGATCTTTAAGCGTTTAAATACACTATGCAACGCATTTTCAAAACAGTCTGTTTTAAACTATGTAACACATTTTTAAAACAGTCCTTTTTTCTGGTTTGATAGTATTAGTTTCTCTTAAACTGAGTAACAAGTATGTGGAAAACAATAGATGTGAATATAAAACT
This sequence comes from Uloborus plumipes, assembly GCA_038373865.1. Taxonomy (NCBI): domain Eukaryota; kingdom Metazoa; phylum Arthropoda; class Arachnida; order Araneae; family Uloboridae; genus Uloborus; species Uloborus plumipes. Next base: position 5,433 of record JAXGGA010006225.1, read on the forward strand.
TCATTTTTCTTACATTAAATATGGCTACATGTTGCTACTAGTTTTAAATTCTTTTGTTAGAAACTGGCAACATACACATTTTAATCAATACATAACCTTTTAAATCAATGATATTTCTTTCCGTGTTGGTCAACATGGCTTCGGTTTCCAATTGCGTAAATAAAGACTCAGTCGCATTTGCTAAAAAACGTTATTGTTCGAGCTCAATACAATATGGAAGTTCCAAACACAATCTATAAGAAGCAGATTTTTATTTTATTTATTTATTTTTTTTACTTTATTGTTTAAAAGTTTCAAGTTTTTTTTTCACTTCAAAAATCACGAAAAACGTTTTAAAGCTTTTTGATTACTCTCTTCGTTAATTAAAGTCATCCGAAGACGACACCTAGCTAAGAACACCCTCGATCAACTATCCTTTCAAAAAAAACAAAACGTTTTTAAAATAGACAAATCCAATTAGTCGCTAGAGTGCCGCAGACAGATACACAGACAGGTAAAACTTATAACCCGCCTTCCTCGTTGCGTCGGGGATAACAAAACAAATAGCTGTTGAAAAAACGAAATTAGAAAATTGTTACAGCAGAAAATAAATAAATCGTCTTTTAAAAAATGTCAACTAAAAAATATACATGCAGCATTTTGAGGATTTTTTTTCTACATTTTATGTCTGAGAACCAGACATGAAATTATCACTTTTAGACTAGCACCTGGATCTAAGAATAGAAGTCCTCTTAGGGCCCTGCTCTACATCAACGGAAAACGCGACCGAAACCGAAGGCAAAAACCGAAAATCCGAGTACTTTCCATAAGAACACCATTTAATTCATTTTACGTTTTTGCTTTACGCTCGCGTTTTCCGCTGGTGTGGAGCAGGGCCCTTACTTTTTCGTTTTGTTTCCCCTTCTTTTCTGTTCTAAAAAATAGGCGAATCTGGTAGTCAACATCTGTTCTCGAAGGTCTCCAAAGCAAAAGCAAAATATGGTCTTTTCGTCAGACAAGGGAGTTATTTGAATGTCAAGAGTTACCCCATGCTTCTCAAAGCAGAGAAAAACGAAGTGTGGATCAGTTTTATAGTAGTTCTTCCTTGAAAATCAATAATGTGAGATACATTTCGAGACTTATTTGTGAAAGCGATCAGAAATACACTCTCAAGACTACGTAACGTAATCCTAGATCTCTTGCCATGACTTTATCGACTTTTAGCTGAAATATACTATATATTAAAAGTTGCCCCCTCCCCTTTTTTTTCTTTGTCTTTTCATGAGGAAACTCAAAAAGTCGTACGTTTCACCGAATTTAAATTTTTCGTTCTTCTGACCAATAAAAAAAAGTTACAGGTAATATTTCTTTTTGCGCGTTTTTTTTTTAATTTTAATTTTTATTTTTATTTTTATTTTTTTTTAGAACAAATAAATTGGAAATGTATGATGTCAGTTACCCCAAGACAAAATTCCTGTTACTTTGCTTTGGTTGTCTTATTTCTGTAACAAACTGACAGTAAAGTATAAAACGATTTATTTCATTTTCATTTTAATGGTCAAAAAGTGATTTAACTGAAATAAAGGATGGTACTAATTTTTAAAATGTTGCATAATAACAAAATGATTACGTCAAAGTTTTTAACGGAAACATTGCATTTGAGGTTAAATAATGTAAAATTAGCACTTGTTCAGTTCCATCACATATTGGTTTCGTCGTGTCACAGTTAATCATCAGTATGAAGTTATGGGGTGCCATGGCTTCAAGAGGTTGAACTTCTTTTCTAACATACAAGATAAAACAAGAAATATTTACAGCACAATGGGAGGAAATAACACTCAGGGCTCCAGTGGGAATCGAACCCACTACCTCCGGTGTTCGAAGCAAAATTTCTACCTCATAAAAATGGAGGCTCTTGGAATTGGGTCTGATACGTTTTAATATCTTTGTGTGTTATTGCTAATTTCTCTCTTTAATGAAAGAATAATAGTACTTTAAAAAACAATAATGCTTGAAGCAAGATCGTGCTATAAATAATAACAATCTGTCTGTATAAGAATCGATCGGTATATTCTCAATGCAAAAACATGGTAAAAAATACTGTAAGTAACGCACCCTACGCAGTGGTGCATTTATGTCCTAATTATTTTTATTTATTTGTTCTTCCATTTATTTTAGCTCAAAACCTTTGCAAAATATATTTTGCAGAAATAAATACCTGCAAGGAAACTGAAACAAGCTCAAACACTCTTCGTAAATCTTGCTCAAGCATTGAGAATCATTTGTAACAGCTACTATTTTACGTAATTCAGCTTGAAGTCCATTAATGAAAGTCAATCGAGTTAAGGACATTGCTGCCTGCAATGGCTTAGGAGTAATAGAAACTGAGACGAATAAATACAACAGAATATCTTAATCCAGCGGTAAGCAACCGGTCGATGGCGATCGACCAGTCGATCTTAAGCGCGCTCCAAGTTTATCGCTGTAATGTTTTGACCGTTGTTTTCTGTCCGAGTACAAATTAAAAAAAAAAAAAAAAAAAAAAAAAAAAAAAAAAAAAAAAAAAAAAAAAAAAAAAAACATTACATTCAGGAATACAATTAGGTTTAGTGACGAAATAAAAGGCTATTTGAAACTTTTCCAAAGTTTTTATTTTTCTAGTTACCACAAATATTTTGATGTATTTTAACTCTATCAGTTCAAAGCAGCTGCTTTAACAGTATTAAAGTCTTCTTTATACGAGAACAAAACACCTACAACTTAAATTCAGCATAGTCTCAACTTAACTCATTAATGCCTGACATTTTTTCCCCAAAGATATTTTGTATACTGGTTACAAACAGTGTTTAATAGACAAGAAAAATAATAAAAAAAATATTACGTAAAAAATATTTTTTTATTAAGAATAAATCGTCCCTTAGAAGTTACGATAGACCCCAGAAGGTACATACTTTTTTTAATAATTTTTTTTCTGCCAACGATCTTATATTTAAAAAAACATTTTATAAGAAGAAATAAAATCAGCAATTAACATAAACTGGGAAGCTGGGAATAACTTTGAAAACTTAGCTTTTTTTCTTGAGATCGTGAACGGTGTCGTTTTTGACAAAGATCACATTCAAACTGCTACGGAACACACTTTACAATGGTTATGTGCTGCAATCTGTTAATAACGAATTGAAAGAATACCAAGGTACTAATTAAACACTATTATTTGGTAGAAATGTTCATTTTGGGGACATTCAGACCCTTTTTTGGACCATCCCTAAAAAAGGGACGCTAGGCATTAATGGGTTAAAGTCTTCTTTGGTACGAGAACAGAACACTTGCAATTTAAATTCAGCATAGTCTCGACTTAACTGAGTTTACAATAGATCTGTTTAAATCTGCAGTGTAAGCATCGCTCCCTCCCCAGACACAGAGAGTTGATCTTATGTCCACACTAACTTGGAAAGTAGATCTTCAGCAGTGGCGTAATAACTTTGTATAAACAGGGAGAGCCCGGCGCAATGCCGTATCTTTGTACTTCCTGGGGGTGGGGGGGGGGGCAAGATGTACTTTTTGCCTTTTTAAACACAAGATCAATTATAAAATAATAAATGTTCAAATAAACACTTTTTGTGAACAAAAGGAATTTAAAAACATTGCTAATATCTCCTCTCTCAGTAGGACAAGTTGAATTACACTTTTGCCTTTTTAATATGGACTTAGTTCTATATGTAATATTTGCTCAGAAACAAAAAATCTCAAACTTTACTGACGGAATCAAAAAAAACAAATGGTGACTTAAAAAATGAATTTTGACAAGTTTTGGTGACATTGTGTGATTTTTCTAGGAACAGTAGACCACACATTTGAAAACAAATTCGAGGAAAAAAATGTGCTACAGAATGGTGTAGGACAATTTTGGGGGGGGGGGAAGCTGAGCCGGGCTGAAATGTTTCAGGGGGTGCCAGAGCTCCCCCAGTTCCTACGCCCCTGATCTTCAGTCCATTTAAGTTGCCAACCGCTGCTTTAATCCTTTGCATAAAACCGTGAACTTTCCCACAAGCTAAGCACCTCTAAACATATCTCTACGTTGAATGAAAAATGATCAAATAAACTTTGTGCTGAACTATATTTGAAGTTAAAAATCAACGTAAATAAAGCACAAATAAGGTAGAAAGTACAGCAAATAGCTATTTCAAGGCTACAATGGAGCCCCTTCCTCAGTGCAAGAAGCTCATCAAACAACATGAAAGCTGTAAGAGAACTGAGCGCGAAGCACGTGTGCACCGGTATTTATTCGTGTACCCCGGGGCACGTGTGCCCCGGTATAAATACCGGGGCACACGTGCTTCGCGCTCAGTTCTATTACAGCTTTCATGTTGTTTGCTGAGCTTCTTGCACTGAGGAAGGGGCTCCATTGTAGCCTTGAAATAGCTATTTGCTGTACTTTCTACCTTATTTGTGCTTTATTTACGTTGATTTTTAACTTCAAATATATCTCTACGTGTTGAACAATTTTTTTTTTCCTTTTTTAAACACTAAAACTGAATGATTAGCTTTCAAACGTAGTTATAAAAATATGTTTATAAATACCAAATATGTTTTAACTCTTTATTTCTCAAATTAATTTAGCAATGAATTTTTATATATTTTGGGGTTTTTCTTTTACTTGAAAATACATTAAAAACATACATAACGACTATAAAAATTTTGAAAATCAGTAAGGTCTAAGGCCCCTTACGCCTTAGGGCCCCTAAGAAAACTGTCTTCGATCGCAGGTACCATTTGTCTGCCTCTCAGCGAAGTACAAAGAGTGGTACTCAAAAGCTTCAGCATGATTTCAGCCATATGATTCATAATACCAACTTATTATCTGTAGCAGAACCAGACTAACATAAATCCATTTTCATCATTTTTCAGTAGAGGGCAAAAACAATTGTCGGACACATGCAAAGGATGAGACTCGCGCTCTTTTCACGCTGCCAAATAATTGCGAAGAAATTTGTTTCATAGAATTAATAATGGATCGATGTGGAATAAGATTCAACATCTAATAAAACAAAAAGGTGAAAATCGCCATTTTTGGACTAACGTCGTTCTGGTTCTGAGGTACAGCCATAAGCGGGACTTCTGAGTTCTATCGGTGTCTAAAAGTTTAACCCATTAATGCCTAGCGTCCCTTTTTAGGGACGGTCCAAAAAAGGGTCTGAATTTCCCCAAAATGAACATTTCAACCAAATGATAGTGTTCAATGAGTACCTTGGTATTGTTTCAATTCGTTATTAACAGATTGCAGCACATAACCATTGTAAAGTGTGTTCTGTAGCCGATTTAATATGATCTCTACCAGAAATGACATCGTTCACAATCTCAAGAAAAAAAGCTAAGTTTTCAAAGTTATTCCCAGCTTCCCAGTTTATGTTCATTGCTGATTTTACTTCTTCTCATAAAATGTTTTCTTAAAAATTATATCGCAGGCAGAAAAAAAATTTAGTTCAAAAAGTATGCACCCTCTGGTGTCCATAGTAACTTTTAAGGGACGATTTTTCTTTCCTTAATAAAAAAAATATTTTTTACCTAATATGTTTTTTATTATTTTTCCTGTCCATTAACACTGTTTGTAAACAGTATACAAAATATCTTTGAAAAAAAAAATGTCAGGCATTAATGGGTTAAACTTACGAGGTGCAAAGCAGCAGCTACAATTCAAATCGTTTTGCTTTAATATATGCCCAAACTTGCTTGACAAAAAAGCAGATTAAAGTACTTTGCATGAATATTATTTTTATTATACTACGTGTCTAACGTGAATGAAATAGATCTGAAAATTAAATAGTGACTAGTTTATTGATTCAAAAATGCAAATTAAAAATACGTTTTCAAAAGTCTTTTAGTAAAAGTTCAACTATGATTTCAACTTAAGGAAATTTTATTTATGAATAGTTCCAGAATTTTCTTTGAAACATTTCCGTTCTAAATTCTTAGGAAAACTTAGTTGAATTCAAATAATGTAGAATATGCAGGAATTAGAACGAAAAAGTTTCGAAATGAGATTTCTTGAATGTATACATCGAAATGTCTCCAACGCGAAAAATATACGTCGTTATAAATTAAAAGGAAAAAAACATTCAACCTAAGTAAAATTGCAACGAGTTTAAGCGAAATAAATTCTTGGATGTAAGGTATCTTGAAGAAAAAGAAAAGAAAGTTAAGCGGTTGAAATTGAACTGAAAGTTCGAATTAGATTAGACTTAAATTCTTTTTCGCAGTCACACACACAAAAAGAATAAATAATTTCCAGAGACTTGACGAATTCATTTAAGCCTCAAATGACCTGTATTTGATTTGGAAACATTCTATCAAGAAGTTTCAAATGTGATTAAGATTGATGTGATTAAAACAATTGTGTTCTCATCCTGTGAGAAGTTGAAGTTGTCCTTAATATTCTTAGTTAAGTAAAACGAAAAGTCATTCTATTAGGACTAAAAAGACGTTTGCAGATGATTTTTGAACTCTTTTCATTTAAAAATTGTAGCCTTAAGAATTACTAGCTGACATGTGTAAAGCATTCGCACTTCACGGGATGGACGCAAAAACTAGTTTTTTTTTAATTAATATTTTGAGTAACAGCAAAATTATGAGTTGCTCGATTATTAGTCGCTGATAGAGGTAAAAAAAAATCTTTAAAATAATGTCTTACTTTTGAAGTTAGGTAAAGTATTACTAAAACTATGGTTTACCTCCCTCCCCCCCCCCCCCCCCCAAAAAAAAAACCACTTTTGAGGAATCACATAGTCGAGTAGCAATTTTTCCACGAAAAGATTTTCGAATAAGTTTAATATTCCATTATCCGGGATCAAAATAATACATTACAATGATTTGGTACATTGAAAATGCATACAATTACACGGGATTTTCTTTTAACCGATATTCTATTTAGCGGCTCGAGTATATATGATTGTTAAAAAATTACTTCAGAAATTCGATAGTGCAATTTCATTATAAAATTAAACAGTCCTACCTCGTTCTGTCATTTTTCTTTCTGGGAAGGGCTTGCTAAATCATAGCTGCAAAAAACTTCTTAATTCTGAATAATAAGCACTCAAACACACATTATTTCCTAAACTGAGAACATATTATTTACACTTAAAACTTCTTGAATTCGAAGTTATTTACACTTAACTACATTCTACATTCCAAACGTATTCTATTCTATTCTATTCTAGAAGTCAATAAACTTCGACACACATGAGGACTGCGTACTATGCGCCTTGCCTCCACAGATAGTACAATACAGATTTTATTGAAGGAAAGAATTTACAGCACAGAGAAGGAAGTTACACCCAGGGCAAAGGCGGGAATCGAACCCGCGCCTCTTGAGATTACAAACTGACGGGCAGACCCACTGCGCCGTCGAGGCCCCCCAAACGTATTCATACAACTGGGCTCGTGCTTACAGTTACTTCTACTTTCACAGTTAATCAAAAGTTCTAAACTCAAATTCGCTCCGAGCGCCCTCCGACGGACAACTGAGGAGAAAATCAGTTTCTTTCAAACAATGATAATGAAAAGTTTGTTTATAATTCAGCATTCAGCTAAATAAAAAGCTTATTCAAATATTTTTCAGCCCAAGATTTAAACTCAAAGGGCACTGCTCCACATTAACGTAAAGCAGAAAAATAAAACAGAAACGTAAAATAGATTACATAGCCCCCGTTCCTATGGAAAGTACTCGGATTTTCGGTTTCTGCCTTCGGTTTCGGTCGCGTGTTACGCTGATGTGGAGCAGGGGCCTAAGGGCCCCTGCTCCACATTGGAGGAAAGCGCGAGCGTAAAGCAGAAACGTAAAATGGATTAAATAGTGTTCCTATGGAAAGTACCCGGATTTTCTGTTTCTGCGTTCAGTTTCGGTCGCGTTTTCCGTTGATGTGGAGCAGGGCCTGCTTTATTTTTTTGCTTTACGTTAATGTGGAGCTTGGCCCTCCAAGCTCCACATTGGCGCAAAGCAGAAAAATAAAGCAGAAACGTAAAATGGATTAAATGGCGTTCCTATGGAAATTACCCGGATTTTCGGTTTCTGCCTTCTGGGGGGGGGGGCAATTGACCCCACCTGAAACCCGAAATGACGGGCCTGCTTGCTTAGCAACAGAGACCACAGGCTAGGGGGAAAATATATAAGATTTTTGTTTGAGTTTGTATCTTTAAGATGCAATTTGCTCTTAATCTATATACATAAATGACTGCTTTTGTATGTATGTATGTATGTATGTATGTATGTCGGGGTAATCTTCAAAACTACTGACCCGATTTTAACCATTTTTTCACCGTCGATAGCTAAATTAACAGGAATCAGGATAGGCTACAATTTATTTCTAAAAAACTTAGTTTTAAAAAGTTATAATGGAAAACAGTAAATTTCATGCCATTTCCCCTCTAAATGATTAAATTTTCCACCCATTGTTGCAAAAATTTGTTGCCTCGCAACAACAATATTAATAGTAATCATGATGAAAATTTTTAACTAAGGCTTTTCTGGAGTAAGTATGAAATTTATTGCTTTCTTAGGATTTTTATATGCATCTATGCCAATAATCGATACCGGGTTAAATAAAAAGAGAACTGATATTGGCAACAGTTAGAAAATAGAAAACGATTTTTTGGAAAATACCACGGATAAACTAAATGACGTATTTAAGTTTGATTTCACGTTCTTCTTCACACCCAGAAAATCTACTGCATGATCACAAAAAATAGCTTTAAGAAATATGATTCTACTGGGTTTAATTGAAAGTCATGTTTATTTTCTTGGATTTGGCATATTGCATTTAAAAGTGTGCGACCGCCGGGAACATCAGCTAGTGATAAATATAGATAAACGTTAACCCCAATATAGCCCAATGTTAAGTTATTGCCCGGCTGGCAAATTTCAAACGGAATGCCGTCAGCTTTCTTTGCATTTTATTGCATCTGCTTTTTCCCAAAGAAATTTCCCACTTCTTCAGCGACCCTTCGATGTGAAAACTGAATTTCAACTATTCTCTTTGAAAAAAAAAAAGTTGAAATCAATCATTTAGGAGCACATACACGAAAAAAATATCTGCGTTTAAACTCACTTTTTAAATGACACTAATCTAAATTCTTGGATTAAATTGAAAATTTTCAAAAAAATTAGAAATTTCCAAAGATTCAGAGAACAACAAATGCAATGGAGTGATTTTTAGAAGACAGGAATTTAAATATGGTAATGGCTTACCATATTTACCATTATAAATTACCTTTCCTTCCCTAAATACCTAATATTACAGCAATACATAAAAATAATAATAATAATAATAATATATTATAATAATAATTACATAATTTCACTTTAAATTACCAATCATAGTCAATATTTTATTTTTTCACATTATTTTGACTCGATCTAAAGGCATTCCTTAAATTCAAATCATTAAGCAAACGTTATTTGCATAAAAGTGATTTTTTTAAAAATACTTGACGTTATTGTGGCTCATTATTAACCTGAATTTTAACACGTGAAATAACACAAAAAGAAACAAAGCGCATTCTGCCACGGTAAGCACTAAAATCACATCTGCGGATAAGCTCAAAATAATATACTTCTTTTAAAAGTTTTATTCTTCTACGTAGTTGCTTTATTTTTCAACTTTTTAAACATACAAATTGATAATAATTGTGATAATAAGTAGTGCGACACTATTTTCAAGCATGCCACTGAAACTCAGTTTTCGGATGCTATTCATTGAAGATACGTGAAAAAAACCTAAAGAAAAATGCTTCCTTTGACACACACACACACAAAAAAAAAAAACTTTTTGACAGTGGGTCTATATTTCGTCACTCGGCACAACATGCTTTAAATAATGGGTAAATCATTGAATTTAATACAGAAATAAGGAATTCTCACGTGGTAACAGAAAAAGAGGATAGATAAATAATACAGTGAACTCTCACTTATACACCGCCTCATTTATGCGCCTTTTTCACTTATACGACGATTTTGAATGGTCCCAGCACATTTCATAGCAAAATAATGATAGTATCGATCGTTTATGCGTCGCTCTAAAGGTAAATATTTCACTTATGCGACGAATTTTCCGTAAAAAGTAAACAAAAAAATATATTTTATTTAAAAAATAAGCATTTTTCTTCACTTTCCCCTTTAATCCTTCCCCTATTGCTCACGGAAGGCATTTTTTCCGCATGAACTAGAGTTCGGAGAGGAACAATTACCTATTATGGATCGTTTTAAAAGGAGCAGTTTGTAATTAGGTATGAAACATTTTTTTTTCTCTTTGTCATTGTGGTTACGTTCCAGTATTGCCAAACCGTAGTAATATATCCCTTGTCTAAAGAAACATTCTTATTCCTTCTCTCATTAGAACCTATGTTGCGTTTTAGTCCTTTAAATAGGCTTGTTCACTTATACGTCTGTCTCACTTATGCGCCTTTTTCTGTTGGTCTCTTGGGCCGGCGCATAAGTGAGAGTTCACTGTATATAAGACCGCTGTAACATATTGCATACTACCCTATCCTAGAGATTTATGAGTTGAGATGTACTATGGTTTTCAGACTCTCGCTGATAAGATAAATACATTTTATCTACCAGTTTGAGGGCTATCTTGGCTTCAATAAGTGGATTTTTGCCTCCAGCTCGATTACTGGCTATTCCTGAGTGAGGAATTCTCAATAAGGACGAAAATGCGGTCTCGGGATGTTATGATCGAGCTGTGGGTGTAATTGTTTCAGTTCTGTCTTAGCCCTGGCTTATGGGCGGTAACATGTTGTATATTACCCTACCCATTGACTACAATTTATGAGTTGAGCCGTACCATGGTTTGCGGACGCTTGCTGATAAGGTAAATACATTTTATCTTCCATTTTGAGGGCTATCTTGGCTTCAATATGTGGACTTTTGCCTCCAGCTCGATTACTGGCTATTCCTGAGTCAGGAATTCTCAATAAGGACGAAACTGCGGTCTCGGAATGTCATGATCGAGCTGTGGGTGTAACTGTTTCAGTTCTACTATAGCCTTGGCTTATGGGCGGTAACATACTGCATATTACCCTACCCATTGCCTACAATTTATGAGTTGAGCCGTACCATGATTTGCGGACGCTCGCTGATAAGGTAAATACATTTTATATACCAGTTTGAGGGCTATCTTATCTTCAATAAGTGGATTTTTGCCTCCAGCTCGATTACTGGCTATTCCTGAGTGAGGAATTCTCAATAAGGACGAAACTGCGGTCTCGGGATGTCATGATCGAGCTGTGGGTGTAACTGTTTCAGTTCTACCATAGCCCTGGCTTATGGGCGGTAACATGTTGTATATTACCCTACCCATTGACTACAATTTATGAGTTGAGCCGTACCATGGTTTGCGGACGCTCGCTGATAAGGTAAATACATTTTATATACCAGTTTGAGGGCTATCTTATCTTCAATAAGTGGATTTTTGCCTCCAGCTCGATTACTGGCTATTCCTGAGGGAGGAATTCTCAATAAGGACGAAACTGCGGTCTCGGGATGTCATGATCGAGCTGTGGGTGTAATTGTTTCAGTTCTGCCTTAGCCCTGGCTTATGGGCGGTAACATGTTGTATATTACCCTACCCATTGCCTACAATTTATGAGTTGAGCCGTACCATGATTTGCGGACGCTCGCTGATAAGGTAAATACATTTTATCTAGCAGTTTGAGGGCTATCTTGACTTCAAAAAGTGGATTTTCGCCTCCAGATCGATTATTGGCTATTCCTGCCTGAGGAATTCTTAATAAGGGCAAAACTGCGGTCTCGGGATGTCATGATCGAGCTGTGGGTGTAACTGTTTCAGTTCTATCACATCCCTGGCTTATGGGAGGTAACATGTTGTATATTACCCTACCCATTGACTACAATTTATGAGTTGAGCCGTACCATGGTTTGCGGGTGCTCGCTGATAAGGTAAATACATTTTATCTAGCAGTTTGAGGGCTATCTTGGCTTCAAAAAGTGGATTTTTGCCTCCAGATCGATTATTGGCTATTCCTGCCCTGAGGAATTCTCAATAAGAGCGAATTCTCATGCGGTCCCGGGATGTCATGATCGAGCAGTGGGTGTAATTGCTTCAATATATAAGACCATTCACATTCATCAGATGCTGCAATTATTTCATTTCCATTTGCAAAATATTTATTAATACCACAGAAAATTTTCGCGCCACCATACTCCCTGCAACCTTTTATAGTTTCTTCTCCACGGACTCTTATTCCTATTTACCTTAAAAGCAAGTCTTTGTAACATTGATTTTAAAAACACTTTCCCACAAAATAAAACGAATATCATCTAATGGAAATTCCCCTCACGGGAATATGATTCTTTGCTGTAAAAAAGCTATTTGAAGAGATTTTGAAGGAAGCCTTAATAACTTCAGTATAAGTCCATCTCCGGTCTACTTTTAGATTTTAAAATAATACTCGGAAATGTCTATAAAAGGATCTCACTAGAAGTTTTAAATTTCTTTTTTTGTGAAACACATAGTCTCAGTATGACTTTTACAGTAAGAGTAAGAAAAATAAAAATATAATGCTTTGAAATGTATAGTAAAGTTTAACTATTATTTACCACAGAAAGAAAATGTTCACTTCTGTGAGGTAAATGCAGTTAGTGTGAAGTATGAGGTACAGTCAACGAACTTTTTTTCTAAACTTTCTATTTTTAATGTCTGACTCATTTTTAGCCTACTTTCCCATTAAAAATAAAAAAAAGACGAAAAAAGTATGAAAAGTAGCTTAAAGCATCTAAAAAAAATATCGCCAAGTTAAAAAAATAAAAAGGTAAAATGAATATCGAAAAATTAAAAATTTGAAAGTAGAGTATTGAGATGGGGAATTTGTGTGTCGGTCGGTCGGTCGGTCTGTCTGTCCCCCCCCCCCCTAATAACTTTTGAATGAACATTCCGATTTGGACAAACTTTTTTTTGTTGGAAAGATCTCGGCGAGTACAGCTCATTCCTATATGATTTTTCGATTTGAACAATTTTTGGTTCAACTTTGAACCGTTCAAACAACCTGTCTGGCGATGCTAACTTTTGAGTGAACAGTCCGATTTGAACAAACTTTTTTTTGTTCGAAAGATCTTATTAAGGATACTTCACTCCCGTATTTACATTTCCTATTCGAGCATTTTTTCGTTCAACATTGAACCGCTCAAGCAAGCTGTCACCCCTAATAACTTTTGAGTGAACAGTCCGATTTAAATATACTTTTTTTTTTGTTCGAAGGATCTCAGCAAGGATACTTCATTACCGTATTTAAATTTTCAATTTGAACATTTTTTCGTTCAACATTGAACCGTTCAAGCAACCTTTCCCCACCAATAACTTCTGAGTGAACCATCCGAATGGAATAAACTTTTTTTTGTTGGAAAGATCTCGGAGAGTACAGCTCATTCTCATATTTCACTTTTTAATTTGAACCATTTTTCGTTCAATGATGAACCGTTCAGAAAATATTTTAACATGAGCGCCTACGGGGAAATTTAAATTGAATGTTGATTCTGAACTTAAAGGCAGATTTCCTTCACACTAACTTTGTAAGAAAATGGTTTTGATAAATAATGTATTGTAAAGTACTTTTCTGAATAATCTTCTGTGAGGACTCTGATTCCGACTGTGACTCCGCAAACGCGGCGGAAATGCAGGCTCAGAAAAAAATGACTGATTGGGCAGACGATGTTTTGTTTATTTATTTATTTATTTGTTTTGTTTAATTTATTTATTATTATTGTTTTTTTTTGGCAGACGATTTTTTTTGTTAACAAAAATTTTTCATTCACGAGAGCATTTTATTCTTTATTTATATTTAACAACTGGCAACAGATTAAAAATGAAATTCGAGACATTTTATTAACGAACGATTTTTTTTTCTTTCTTTGATAAAATGTGTTTTGATGTCCTTTGTTCTTTTATTTATTTATTTTTTTTCTTTTGAAAACGATTGTGGAATTTTTCTACAGAAGAACTCTGACAGTTACGTTCTTTAAATGGTGCGACAAAACTTTATTTACTCGTTTATTTACTTTTTACGTGTCTATTTCCTCTGATGAGAGGGGTATATTTTGCTTTTAGAAATCAGCTTTAAGTGCTATAGGTATGTTTGACATAATTTTCAGTTTCAGATAATTCATAGAATATTGATCAGATGCTAGAATGCCGATGTCGATGTACGGGAAAGTAGGCTCGTTTAGTTCTTGACAGAACTTCTTGTTAATAGTATTTTCGTACATACTGGCATAAAATTGATTGAAAACTGTTTAACTATCGTATAAGGGGTAACAAGAAGTTATGTTTCTTAGATGCATTAAGCTACTTTCAATACTTTTTTCTTCTTTCTTTTATTTTTAATGGGAAAGTAGGCTAAAAACTAAGAAACAATAATTAGAAAAGGTCCCTTTTTAGAGACGGTCCAAAAAACGATCTGAATTTCCCCAAAATGAACATTTCACCCAAATAATAGCGTTCAATTAGTACCTTGGTATTGTTTCAATTCGTTATTAACAGATAGCTGCACATAACCATTGTAAAGTATGTTCTGTAGCAGTTTTAATATGATGTTTATCAAAAATGACATCGTTCGCAATCTCAAGAAAAAAAGCTAAGTTTTCAAAGTTATTCCCAGCTTCCCAGCTTATGTTAATTGCTGATTTTTTTCTTCTTATAAAATGTCTTTTTAGCCTACTTTCCAGTTAAAAATAAAAGAAAGACGAAAAAAGTATTAAAAGTAGCTTAATGCATCTAAAAAATATCGCCAAGTCCAAAAAAATCGCCAAGTTAAAAAAAATATAGCCAAGTCCAAAAAATATCGCCAAGTTAAAAAAATAAAAAGGTGAAATGAATATCGAAAAATTAAAAATTTGAAAGTAGGGTATTGAGATGGGGAATTTGTGCGCCGGTCGGTCGTTCGGTCGGTCTGTCGGTCTGTCGGTCGGTCTATCTGTCCCCCCCTAATAACTTTTGAATGAACATTCCAATTTGGACAAACTTTTTTTTGTTGGAAAGATCTCGGCGAGTACAGCTCATTCCCATATTTGATTTTTCGATTTGAAGAATTTTTGGTTCAACTTTGAACCGTTCAAACAACCTGTCCCGCGATGCTAACTTTTGAGTGAACAGTCCGATTTGAACAAACTTTTTTTTGTTCGAAAGATCTTTTCAAGGATACTTCATTCCCGTATCTACATTTTCGATTTGAACAATTTTTCGTTCAACATTGAACTGTTCAAACAAGCTGTCACCCCTAATAACTTTTGAATGAACAGTCCGATTTAAACAAACTTTTTTTTGTTCGAAGCATCTCGGCAAGGATACTTTATTACCGTATTTAAATTTTCAATTTGAAGATTTTTGGTTTAACATTGAACCGTTTAAGCAACCTTTCTCCACCTAATAACTTTTGAGTGAACCGTCCGAATGGAATAAACTTTTTTTTGTTCGAAAGATCTCGGCGAGTACAGCTCATTCCCATATTTGATTTTTCGATTTGAACAATTTTTGGTTCAACTTTGAACCGTTCAAACAACCTGTCTCGCGATGCTAACTTTTGAGTGAACAATCCGATTTGAACAAACTTTTTTTTTTTGTTAGAAAGATCTTATCAAGGATACTTCATTCCCGTATTTCAATTTCCGATTTGAACAATTTTTCGTTCAACATTGAACCGCTCAATCAAGCTGTCACCCGTAATAACTTTTGATTGAACAGTCTGATTTAAATAAACTTTTTTTTTTGTTCGAAGGATCTCAGCAAGGATACTTCATTACCGATTTATATTTTCCATTTGTTCATTTTTACGTTCAACATTGAGCCGTTCAAGCAACCTTTCCCCACCTAATAACTTTTGAGTGAACCGTCCGAATGGAATAAACTTTTTTTTTGTTTGAAAGATCTCGGAGAGGCTTTCCCATACATTCCCATATTTCATTTTTTGATTTGAACCATTTTTCGTTTATTATTGAACCGTTCAGAAAAAAAAAAAATAACATTAACGTCTGCGGGGAATTTAAGTTGAATGTTGATCCTGACATTAAAGTCGGATTTCCTACAAACTAACTTTGTAAGAAAATTGTTCTGATAAATAATGTTTGTAAAGTACTGTTCTGAGTAATTTTCTGTGAGGACTCTGATTCCGACGCCGACTCCGCAAACATGGCGGAAATGCAGGCTCAGAAAAAAAAATGACTGACTGTGCAGACGATTTTTTGTTTATTTATTCATTTGTTTTATTTTATTTATTATTATTTATTATTTTTTTTTTGGCAGACGATTTTTTTTGTAACAAAACAAAACGAGAACATTTTATTCTTTATTTATATTAAACAACTGGCAACGGATTAAAAGTGAAATTCGAGACATTTTATTAACGGACGATTTTTTTTTTCTTTCTTTGAATGTGTTTTGATGCTCTTTGTACTTTTATTTATTTATTTATTTATTATTATTATTATTATTATTATTTTTTTTTTTTTTTTTTAAACGATGGAGGATTTTTTCTACGGAGGAATGGTAACAGTTACACTCTTTAAAAGGTGCGACAAAACTTTATTTATTCGTTAATTACTTTTTACGTGTCTATTTCATCTGATGAGAGGGGTATATTTTGCTTTTAGAAATCAGCTTCAAGTGCTAAAAAGGTATGTTTGACATAATTTTCAGTCTCAGATAATCAAGAGAATAATAATCAGATGCGAGAATGCCGATGTCGATGTACGGGAAAGTAGGCTCGTTTAGTTCTTGACAGAACTTCTCGTTAAATATTATATCGTAGGCATAAAAAGAAATGAGTGATAAAAGTATGTACCCTCTGGGGTCTATCGTAACTTTAAAGGGACGATGTTTCATTCCTTAATTTTTTTTCTCACATAATATTTTTTCAATTATTTTTCCTGCCCATTAAATACTGTTTGTAACCAGTATACAAAATATCTTCGGAAAAAAAAATGTCAGGCATTAATGAATTAATTGTTTATGAAAAAGAGCACTCTGTCTTTTAAGGCATAACTTTTCTAGGTTTTACAAGAACTCTTAATTTTTATTTCAAACATCCAAAAAGTCTCTATTTTATTACATTGCGCAAAACTTTGAAATGTAAGACGATGTATTTCAGAAACTTCAATTCGGAACCTATCCACAGACATATTGGACCGACCTTTAGAGATTTTTAACTTCCCAAGAAAAAAAACTTTTTACTGAAAGAAAAAAAAAAAGAGGAAACGGAAGGAAAAAAGAAAAGAAAACGTAAGAATAATTATTTATCCTATACATCCTTTGCGTGAAGCTTGTGATTCATTTTCTTACTCTTAAATGATTTTTTAGCAATATTTATTACTTGCGTACAATTACTGTAGTAACTAGTTGTCTTATTTTCAACATTTAAACAGTTTTATACCGTTCTTAACATTAGTCAAAGTTTTTTTCAAACATTTAATAATCCACTTATTAATTTTAGTATTTTGTAAAGCAGAAAAAAAGAACTTATCCGTTTTCTAAACTTTTCACTGGTGTTCAATGGGCAAAAGTGTTTTTTTTTTTTTTTCCAAAAAGAAGAAGATTAAAGAAAAGAAAGGAAAAGGAAAGAAAAGAAAGAGAAAATAAAAAATATCGAAAAAGAAAGAGCAACACCGGGTCAGGATTTTTTTCTCAAAAGCTGTAACCGGTCCACGAGTCAAAAAAAGGGTGAGAAACGCTAATCTAACTGCTTACAAGAACACTAACGTTAAGCCGCGCAGTTGCACAAATTAATATGCATACACGAGTTTCGCAGACAGAGGAAATGCATTTTGCTGATGCAAAAAATGTAACCCTCTGATATGTAAGTCATACGAGTGAGCTTACTAGAGAAACTGTAGCGACACACCTTTTTATTTTATATAACCAAACTCTGATGAGGCTTTTTACTCATTATTAACCCATTTATGCCCACTAGCCTAAAAACTGGACGCTTGTTAGTTACTGCATACAAAAACCTTTAATGGGTGTATTCTTTTACTAAAGTTGTTTTTCACAAGTTAAATAGTCCTTCTTCTTAAGAAAACCAGTTAGAACCACTAGTTGGACATCAGAGTTTATTTATTGACAGCTATTTTCAGACAAATCAGTCAAGCAACGATCCAGCATGGGTAGCCACAGAAAGTAAGTTTTTTTTGCGAACTTATTTTTCATAAAATTAAACTATTTTAAAATGATTTTACTTAAAATTGCTCAGAGATGCCTTCTGTAATGTAACTTTGCACAAGTAAAGTCCAGTAAGGTCGCATTTTGCTCGCATATCTGCAAAATGTCCCTTAAACAGAACATTAAATAACTTAATAAATATGGTAACGGCGAGCTATTTTAAGCCTAAGATGTATGTAAAACATTACAAGTAAGAACTTTAAGAAGATAAAAATTGAAAAAAATTGTTGAAAAAAACTTGGGTATAAATGGGTTAAAAGTAAATTCTGCATTTTAAGATAAAAATTAGTCTTTTACCATGAGACTAATATCAATGACTTTGTCCTCACTGCTCCGGGCATGTAATATTGTGAATGCTCAGCATGCCAGTTTTGGGAAAACTGTTATAATATGTATGACTCTGGTTACGTGATGCTTAACCTTGGATGAGCTCATTTAGGTTGTCGTTGCAATTGAAGAAATTATTAGAGGGCCCAAGCTCAAATATTTGCTATTTCAAAGCAGGTCATCTTTCCTCACCCCCCTAGTTTAGCAACTGGAATTGTTTAAGGTTCAGCTGTTTGGAAGTCAATGTATGAAAATCAGACAGTAGATTTCGGAGGCCACTCTGGAGTAAGAACATTTCATAAAATGTAGCTCTTAAAAACTACAGAAATGCAATAAAATTAAAGAAACGTAATCGTATCGTTTTCAGTATTGTATATCATTTTAGCTGTAAGGAATTATTCTGGATTTAAATGAATTCAAGATATTAAAATTTATTTTTTTCGGGCGACAAATTGATGCAGGCTTTCAAATGTATTTATATATTCATTTTCTAATAAAACATTTTTAAGAGTTGAAAAGAAATATGGAAATTAATTTTAATGAATGGAAATCTTTGAATGGAACATCTGTGTACTAATTTGAAAGGATTTTGCAATTTCTTTGAAAATACTTTTGAAATTTGCCGTTTGTAATGCAAGTGTGAAATAATAAGCAGAAAAAAAGAGCCACAGCATAATAAATAGATAAAGGAAATGTATTTACACAAATTAACCCCGCCACTACCAGCTTATATCAATTTTTATTTAAGTTGCTAAAAGTTTTGAGATTCAAATAAATTTTAATATTCACTTCAGAATTTATAAGGTGACGATAGATCTATTTTTTACGTGCTTCAAAAGTTTTGTACAGATAAAATAATACAGTTTCGTGATTTCACACCAACAAGAATATCAATTATACTTTTCTAATTCAATATAAAAATCCATTTTTTTTTTCAATTCGTATTGCAATGAAAATGATTTAAATGGTTTCATTCCCATTATAAGCAAATAAATTTTTAAAATAAGTCTTACGGTCGCCACTGGCGAGTGGCCCAGTGACGACCGCTAGTCTCGACCTTAAGTACATTATCTCTACAGGATTACTTATAGATGAATCTAGAAGTATGTCAAGCAAATTTGATTTACAATTACAACCAATATTTATATTATTTTAATTTCAGTTGCAAAAGGTTTTTAGAAACTACACTGCTCAAAACAATTAGGGGAGCACATGGTTTTAACCAAATTACGTAAAGATGTATCAATAAGTAGCATAAAATGAATCGTCCATAATTGAAAGCCTACCAGGAAATGGTAGAAAATACTTTATGTGTAAATTAAAGTTAATGGCGTCAAAAACCAGAAAAAAGAGATAAGTGCAGAAATTGGGATGTTGCAGAAACGTCCGTTTTATTGCCGCAACTGTGAAGTTCAATAGCGCAGTGTTTTTTTTTTTTTAATTATTTTTTATTTTTTTAGGAGACAAGGTTACTTGAGAATGTCTAAACAACGTGATTTACCGGAATCAATGCCGTGGCAAGTTATAGGCAGGCTGGAATCCGGGCAAGCATAACGTAGTGACGCAGATGATGTTGGAGTCGTCAGAAGTGTTGCAATTCTGCGGAATCGATTCCAAGAAATCGGAAATGTTAGACGTCGATCAGAACAAGGTCGGCCACACGCCATTACACCAACCGATGACCGGTATAATACGGTTTACAGCCCATCGAAACAAAATAGAGAATGCTACGCATCTGCAAAGACAATTGTTCTTGGCAATAGGGCGAAGTGTATCCAGCCAAACAGTACGTAATCGACTTCATAAAGGAGGGCTCTATGCACGTAGGTCAATGGTCTGCATTTATTTGACCCCACGCCATCGTGTGGCCCGAAGCAAATGAGCTGCCAAACATCGAGTTTGGGAGCAACATGATTGGAGCCAAGTGCTGTTTACAGACGAGTCTCAATTCAGCCTGAAGAGTGACACCGGACGTGTTTTGGTATGGAGGGACAGGGGCACTCAAAATAACCCATTATTCGTTCGTGAAAGGTCACAATACAGACGAGCTGGTTGGATGGTATGGAATGGAATCAGCATAGGCGGAAGTACTGACCTGCATATCATTTGGAATGGCACTTTGACGGGCCGAAGTTATGCAGAAGAGATATTGAGACCTCGTGTCATCCCTTACGCTGGAGCTATTGGAGATTCCTTTGTTTTGCAAGACTATGATGCTCAACAGAAGAGAGCTCGTCTCGTGGAGGACATGCTTGAAAATGAAAAAAAAAAAAGCGTATGGAATGGCCAGCTTGCTCTACTGACCTGAATAAAAGCAGTCATGTTTGGGCCATGCTCGTACGATGCATTGCTACTCGACAAAGGTTGCCTGTTACTGTCCGAGACATGGAGATTGCACTTCTTGAAGAGTGGAACAGTATCCCCCAAAGTCAGATCGATAACCTTTTTGCATAAATGCCAAACAGGTGTGCAGCAGTCTTAGCTGCTCAAGGAGACCACACGCCTTATTTAAACTCATGCATCATGTCTAAAGAGTAACTTTTTAAAATATTTTACATGTAACCAAATTGTTGCCCTAAATCACTTTTTCATGTTTTTTCCACATTTTCAAAAAATTAAAGATTAATTCCCAGTTTTAGGTCTTTTTTTCTGTATTGCGCATTGATACGTATGTATTATCCATTGTATGCCAATCCGTGTCTGTCTTGCGCGGTTTTCTTCACTTTTTTGCTTGCTCCCCTAATTGTTTTGAGCAGTGTATTAAATTTAAATTCCCACATGGAATTTTTGAAGTCATGCCATAATTAATTCTCATGCGCTGAACCCATTTATGCCCAGTAGCCTAAAAACGGGACGCTTGTTAGTTACTGCATACAAAAACCAGTAATGGGTATATCCTTTTACTAAAACTGTTTTTCGCAAGTTAATTAGTCCTTCTTCTTGAAGAAACCAGTTAGAGCCACTATTTGGACATCAGAGTTTATTTTTTGACTACCCACCCCCGCGCTTTAGGCGCCAAATGAAATGAAATTGGGTGTGATTTTACGGTGAGCATGGATTAAATAAGGTTGTGTTTTTTAAAACAAATTTCGGCTGTTTTAAAAGCATAATTGCAACCAAAGGCTTAAAAATGCTTTTCAAGTTTATCTAAATAAGTACTTCGCATTTTAGAAAAAAAAACACGAGTTTACAAGCCTCTTTTTTTTTTTTTTACCGAGCGGGCTCGGTTAAAAAACTGGTACTACTATGTAGTACGTTATAGTTAAAAATCTGATTTATTAAAACTTAAAAATTTATATAATTAAATAAGTAGAAAACAAATATTTTAAAACATGAAAAGATAAGAAAATAAATAAATAAAATGAAATAAACATGATCATTTGAATGAGGAAAAGGGTAACGTTTAAAGTAATTGAAATACTTTTTTTCTCTTTAAAACTAAGAGTTATAAATCATAACTCATAAACATATTCAAAACAAAGTTTGTGTGCTCGACGTGCTTTGAAATATACTTCATTTTCGATAATCTTCCTTTTTTATGTATAGTTAAATTTTAATCATTCAAACCATGTAATGTTAGGATTAAAATTCAATGAAATTTCATTCCTAACAAAATAAGAGTAACGTTCAATTTTTCCTACTTAGCGTGGGATAATTAATTAAAATACCTTCTCACATAATGGGCAATTTACAAAAAGTTCCCATCTTTTTTAACTTCCCCATTTTTTGTTTCGTCTGTAAGTAACTACATTGTCTCCCGGAGAACTGCTTAAAAATGAATCTTGACAGACAACATAAGGAAATCTTTGCTTTACAGCGTCACCTGGTGTCGCGCAGGGAAACAAAATTACAGGTTGCGAAGAAATCGGCTTAAATCAATGGTGGCTTCGGTTCTTGCCGGCTGGGCTTTGAGGAGCTCCCTTTTAGCGGTAGAAAAGTTGTCTACAACTATGAGAATTAAATTAAGGTAATGCTTTATTGCTTGTGAGATTATATAAAAATATATAGCCTTAAGTGTAATAACAGTCATCAAAATATTCGTTTGTTTTGAACTTTGGAAAACACTCTTTAGTAACACCCATAGTTTTAAAAACTTTCACTAACTTGAGTTTTGTGAATGAACAAATCGCTGCGTAGCACATGGTGGAAAGATTGCGGTAGCGATGTTTTCAATGAAATTCAAACCTTTAAAACTTGTAAGTTATCTTTTTACCCACTTTGACAAATGGAAAAGTTGAATGAACAATGAAAAATATAAATGTCATAGTTATCTGATTGTGAACCAAGTACATTAGCTATACATATTATCCAAGGATATGTTGCACATATTTTTTAAGCTATTGAATTGTTGAATTCATTCCTTCTTGACAAAAAAAAAGTTAAGTGATCAACATTCGATGAACGAAGCAAAAGTTATGATCTTACAAAATATTTCAAGAACGTTTCCAAACTACTTGTGTCCGACAACTGTTGAACTTAACTTGATAAAAAATGTCATGCTTATCTGATTATGAACGAAATATATTAGCTACGCATACAATCTGAAACGATGTTAAAAATATTTTTATATTATTGAATTCGTCCCTTATTTAAATAAATCAGTAAAATGTTCGACATTCAATGAATGGAGCAAAAGTTATACTGTTACAAATTAGTTCAAGAATGCTTAATACAAACTTCTGTTTCACAACTGTTGAACCTAACGTTTGTAAATGAATTATATGAGGATAGTTATTTAAAAAAGAAAACTCTTTAATCAACTAATACTCTGATTTAAAAGCAATAGATTAACGTTTATTTTCTCTGTTATTTTTTTATTTTACGATCTTGTCTCCACAGTTACGATAGTTATTTAGAAATAACTTAGAAATCATGATGCGACTAATACGGACCGAATTGAATGACATTGAGACATTAGAAAGCAAAACTTTGTAAAACAGTTTCATCATATAAAATGGATGATTCAAGCATGGAAATAACTATAGACGAACTCGACCAAAACCCAACAATGGATATCTTCAACGACACCAATGGTACTCTCAACAGTTCCTTGGGCTACCCCGAACTGCCCTACTACCTGACATTCAACGAAGACTCCATACGAGAAGTCGTCCTGTACAGTTTGATGTTCGTGATGGCGGCGGGGGGCAACATTCCAGTACTGGTGACCCTGATTCGCAACAGGCACAGGAAGTCCAGGGTCAACCTCATGATCATGCACTTGGCCATAGCAGACTTGATCGTAACTTTTGTCATGATTCCTCTCGAAATTGCGTGGAGGATAACTGTGGCTTGGATTGCTGGGAATGTGGTCTGCAAGATCATGTTGTACATGAGGGCGTTCGGGCCGTATTTGTCTTCGATGGTCCTTGTCTGCATCAGTTTGGACAGATACTTTGCCATCTTGCATCCGTTGAAAGTCAACGATGCCCAGAGGAGGGGAAAGATCATGCTGGCTCTTGCTTGGGTCATCAGCATTCTTTGCAGCATTCCACAGGTGAGTTGAGTGTTCTTATTCATTATGATACAAAAAGTAGAAATAATTCAGTCGGTTACTTTTAACTTTTAAGAAGTCACAGAGGTAATATTTTCTTTGTAAACTGCTATTTACTAAAAAAGCAGTAAAAAAAGAAATAAAATTGTTGTTATTTTGGTATCATATCTGTTCAGATAAACCATACAAATGAATTTTTTATACATTTATAAATGAGTCGTTTATTTCGAACGCCAGTCAAACGACACAAATTCAAGTTTTAGGAAAACATTAATATCATCACATTAAATTATCCAATTGCAACTACAACACTTTTTATTGGAAAATATATAGCTCAATACGCATACATTTCCTTCTAAAATAGTATATACCTCATCGAAAAAGTTTAAAACAAGGGTAAAAGTACAGTTTTGAACATTTAGAACTTACCGCTTGGTTTTTGAAATAAATGTTTCAATTATTTACAAAAGTGAATTAAATATATTTAAATGTTAAATTTAAAAAGACTAGCGTGTATGTGTACTAAACCCTTATTAACTCGGATTCTGTTAAACTGACTTTTGCTAAATTCTGAAAGCCATTTATATATACTGATTGTATAAATAGAAGGTGATTTAGAGTAATAATGTATTTTTATAGGCCACATTTAGTATTTTTGAAATATTCTCTTATTCGGTTTTATATTTTCTTCTCTTGAATTCAAACTTATATACTTTACTGTGTAAAGAAGTTTGTTTATGTTCCTGGGCTCAATTTGTCGTACATTTTGTTTAATCCGCGCTTGTATTAATTTGAACTACCTGGATCTCCTCTTAGTCCATTTTAACAAAGTTCTACTAGAAATATAAATGTATTTTTCTTTTATTTTTTGCTTTGTCGTTCTGGTTTTTTAATCTTTTGCTCATTGGAATCTAATTTGTAATTCTTATTTACTGTCGGTTGCAAAGATACTGCCCATTTAAGTATGCTTGAATACTGTTGAACTTTCGGACAATTTTCTTTTTCATTGAATATATACATATTTATGTTTTATACGTCAGCTCTTATAGAATTCGACTGACGTTTGCCCGTTTGATGGACTGGCGATTTAACGTTCTTCTGGCTTCTTGTAGAAATCAATGATTGGCAGTACAGTAGAATACTGCGCATTTGTCAACAGCTGTTGATAATCCTTAACTATGAAAAAGATGAATATAATTTTTGTAACTGAAACTACGTAGGTATAGGCAAAGCTAAATGTATCACATAATTAAAACATAAAATTAAATTATTGAAATGTAATACAAAATGCTATGTACTAAGAGCATTAGTACGTATTTTTCATGCTTTATATGATTGTTTATCCTAAACTCTCTTAGCTTTTAGAGACATAAAATTGCAAAAATATTTTTCTTATTGCAATATTACTTAGAATTTGAACCGTATTACTATGTACACTTATAATATTAAAATAGTTTCAAGGGTAGTATTGGTAACGATTTTTGATAGTTAAAGAGGGTTGTTAATAACTATATCAGAGTGAAAGAAATATTGTTTATAAAATTTATAAATTGTTACTATTATGTATTGAATCATATCATAAAATGTTTCAAAAATATAAATGGATGTATTTACGTTGAAGAGTCATGCAAAGCAATATCTGTACAAAATAAATCATAAATTTGCTTCTTGCTACACTTGATTGTGTGTTCTTCAGGATGTAGCTATGTGGAAAACGAAACAACATAAAGATAAGACTCGAACTTATAAGATAGAAGTTTTTATAGTTAATTTTATTACAGCGTTTTTCAATAAGAAACTTTCTTTTAAGAGAAACTGTTAAAAGGAAATGTAGCCTGACAAAATATTTTTTCCTTTCACTGAAATGCTTAGTAATCAAAAAGTGTTTTATAAGAATAAAAGTGAACACAAAATAATTTAAAATACGTCACGTAGCTTTTATCACATTATTACTCGAAATAATATCACATTATTTAACAGAAAACTGTTTTTAGAAGCTGAAACGAATCTTATAATTAAAAGATGCACTTAAATCAACAGAAAAATGTTGCAAGATGCTTAAAACATTAAATAAGACAATGATAATTAAATGAGATGCTTACAGTGAAAGCTGATTTTAACCAACACTTATATGGATAAAAGCGTGCATCGCCCCCCCTATAGTTACTTTGGAAAATAAAGATACTCTCACAATAAAATTAATGCAGTACTATATCGATTGAACGTCAATATCAATTGATCAGTCGTGACGTATCAGTTACACATTTCGTTATACACTGTAAGAAAATTTCAAAACGTAACGAATTGTTTCTAGGCAACATTCGGAATTTCGCGGTTTAGAAGTAGAGTCTAAATCACTCGCGCGCGCACACACACACACACACACATATATATATATATATAGTATTTTTATTCTTTATACGCGTTTCCTGTAATTTATACAATTTTAGATCGCAGACTCTAGTAAAAATCTCACTTTTCTTTACATTTCAAATTAATATTCTACACATTTGCCACAGTTTATATGTATAGGATAATGTCTATAAAATGATATCCATTTAATAAGAAGTGTTGCTTCTAACATTCGTACACAAGTACGTCCAACCTTTATTCGATTTTAATGTACGTAAAGGGAAGTAGTGTGAGGTTTAAGTCAGGTTTTTTTTTCTTTCTTTCTTTTTTACAGTTCAGGAAGTCACTTTTCCTCTAAAACATGACCAATATTGGATTCAACTTTTTTGCTGTCCGTAAAATGGAAGCCGTCCTCATAGGTTCCTAACTTTCGCAAAGTGGTCCGGTCTTAAGATATTTCGAATACCACTGACTGAAACTGAAACTTAGGATGGGTAAAAAAAAAAATGAATTTGAAGTTTGGCGTCTTGAATTCAAAATATGATTTTGCAACGACGAATTTCAATTGGTGTATGTGTATATACAGGCAGCAATGTGTATATACAGGCAAGCAGTGCGTATGTGGTGCTTCACCAGTATGTTATGCATGGTGATGCAGCGACTCTGTTGCAGACTCTATCTCGTTGCGCCATGTCCTGCATAGGAAAGGATCAGAGGCAGGTGAGCTGGTTCATGGGCATGGATCACCGTGACGCAAGACGTTGACCCACGTAGCATCAACTCATCGGATTTCGCTCTGCCGATCATCGAACTTCTCGTAAACTGACCCCGTAACGCACGATGACATCGTTCCGATCAGTATCCGAGCACGGTTTTCGATGAGCTATTTTTCATCGAAAAGCGATATCCTTCCGATCAACTTTTCCGATGAAAATAAGCCGAGCATCC
Source organism: Uloborus plumipes (assembly GCA_038373865.1). Classification (NCBI taxonomy): domain Eukaryota; kingdom Metazoa; phylum Arthropoda; class Arachnida; order Araneae; family Uloboridae; genus Uloborus; species Uloborus plumipes. The sequence continues at coordinate 32,751 of JAXGGA010006225.1, forward strand.
AAAATTGATCCTAAATTCATCGGCACGGGACTGCACTGCTCGTAAATTGCTCCAAATATCATCGTATTTCGAGCAAAACTTATCGGGTTTTGCTGTTCGATTTTTGTTTAGCCGATGAGACATATTGGAGCAATTCCAGATGAGAACTCATCGAATCCGATCATCGGCCGATGAGAATTTCATCGGGTTTCGATGAATGGCCGATCATCGGCCGATGAGATCATGCTGCTAGGGTGACGCACTGCCAATCTGAAAAAGGAACTACCTGGCAACTGGGGTCCAAACAGAAAACATATAGCAACACATAGAAAACATTGAGCAATATACGGCATTTTTTAAAAAAAGAAAAGGTTTCATCTGCCAATACTTATGTTTATGCAACAGTAGTATAACACAACAAGTACTAACATTTAATTAAAAATTTAAACAACCCCCGACCCTGGTTGCCGATCCCGTATTAAAACGAACTTCTCTGGTCGTAAAGCGTTTTAAATGTAAATATACCTAATTGTTTTCGAGAGGATGTGGTAAGCACGGAAAACGAAGTATAATGCTTACTAGTAACCCTTTTTTTTTGTCGTATCTATGACTTAGCCGAACTAAATAACTCCATGGATCCTTATAACTGCTTTTGCGATTTGTTGGATGTTATTGTCATAAAGGTCTACAAGTGACGGCAATACACCAATTTCTCTCAGGTTCGCACTTATTGCTGGACACTCAAAGATATGACAAGGTGTAAGCTGTGTATCTGGACAATTGCTACAGTTTCTATACACCCTTCTATCCTCTCCATCAATCTTCATGCCCCTGTGATGGCCGGTTCTCAGCCTGGTTATAGTTTTTGTTATTGATCGACTTGTATTTATTTCACAAAGCTGGTGTTTTAGTTGGATTGATTTATCCCCAAGTTTAGATTTAGCTATTGCGTTTGCATCTTGGAGATAGATACTGTTGTTGTTAGTATTAAGGTCTCTGGACTCCTTGGCTAATTTATCAGCATTATTCACTAGTAACACTTGCTAGTAGCAAAAGCAGAAAAAAAAGAGGGAAAATGAAAAATTCTTGTATTACTCGTAATATCAATGACAAGTATTTTAATTGTTAGCAAATAGAAACTGGTAACAGATAAATATTTTAAATCATTGAGTTTTCTTTCCTCGTTGGCCAACAATGGTCTCTAATCAAATAAATTTAAGCCTTATATAGCCGCATTTGCTAATAAGGCTAAGCTGTGTTTGCTAAAAAACGCTATAACTCGCGTTCTATAGAACATGGAAGATTCAATTACATCGTATCAGACGCAGAAATTTTTTCCCTTTCATTTGATGCTATTTTTTTAAGTTTTGAAGTATATTTTCACTGCTAAAATCCCGAGTAACCTTTCAAAGTTTTTTAATTAATATCTTCGTTAATTAATACCATCCGAAGACTCAACCTAGCTAAGAACACTCGATCAACTTCCCTTTCAAACAAAGAAAAAAATAGAAATCGGTCCATCTGTTTAGGCTGCAGAGTACTACAGACAGATACACAGATACACATTTACGTCAAACACATAACACCCCTTCCTTTGTGTATCGGGGGTTAAAAACAGTAATTTCGAGTTTCCTATTCTATAATAGGGACAATAAATGTTTTTAGATAGGTATAAAAATCCTTGTCTATGTTTCTGGAGTATTTTTATTCTGAAATTACTGTTTTAGATGAATGAAAAAAGCTAATCATTGAAAAACAAAATTGATGAAGCGTCATCATTAAGGGTCCTGCTCCACATCAGCGGAAAACGCGACTGAAACCGATGGCAGAAACCGAAAATCCGGGTACTTTCCATAGGAATACCATTTAATCCATTTTACGTTTCTGCTTTATTTTTCTGCTTTACGTCAATGTGGAGCAGGGCCCTAAGTTTGAAAAATATTCTGTTGAATAGAGACTAGAAAAAAAGGGAAATTGCTGTATTTTTCACTGCTCCATAATGAATAGTTTTTCAAAGATTATTTTTCTCTTAAAGATAAGTTTTTTACTTCATTTGCATAGTAAATTGCTTGACAAATTGAAGCTATTTATGTCCTGAGGTAAAATTACTGACACACTAATCAATCACCTTTCTCCAGATCGTTATGCTTCTAAGACCAAACATTGGCAAATTACACTAAATTGATAAATTATGTTAACAAGTTTCATAATGACCTATTTCAATGAAAAGGATATTGTGTTTGGAAACACATTAGTGGTGACGTTTAGAAATGATATCTTCTAGAATTATGGGTTTAAAGCAGCAATTTGTATAATGTGCGATATAATTTGTACTTACTTCTGTGCTTTTATGTGTGAATAAAAAAGCATTAGATAAAAAGCAATAAAACCTTTAATTCTTCATCTACTTCTTTTTTTTTTTTTTGACAAAAACAATATTCTTTGAGAAAATAATTCAGTAGTTTAAGCGATATATCTATATATACATATGTCCCACAGAACCTTTGGTTTTAAACTATATTGTAGATACTAATATGAAATTTCACATGTATAAGAGGACCGTTATTACTATACCGTCACCTCAAAGAATTTAAATGCATTTCTCGCTAATGCGTGGCGTAAAATTAATAAATATTCTGAATCTTCTCAAAACTTAAGATAGTTGCATACATAGAATTGTAATATATTTGTTAAAGAAACTTAAAAAAAAATGACCAAAAAAAAAAAAAAACTAATTACGTATATACCTTTATTAGTTTTTTCCCAACGAATTCTATCTATCACTGCAGACATTGCAATCGATTCTGAAGGTCAAATCAGCCCGCCTTGTACGGCAACAGCTTGGAAAAAAATCAACTGCTATGTGATAATGCTAAAAAATTCCCAAAAGGAAGAACTTTAAATTTAGAGGCTAAAAACTAAATTTTCAATTCAATGTTTGAGAAAGGAGCGTTTCATGTCAATAGAAGTATTTTCTCTGGCAATGACTCTGACAAAAAAAAAGTTAAGAAAAAAAAAAGAAAATAACTCGAATTATAAAGACTCAAGAATAATTTTTTGAATCTTTTTGAATATTTTGAAAGTTTTTCCTTCTATTTAGGTTGTCTGACGAACACAGAAGTCAAATTGGAGAATAGTGTTATGCATCTAGTTCACCATCAGATATATTATTCCATCTATAGACTGCAGTTTTGTGCTTATTAGAACCCATCAGTTTGGAAAAGAAAGTAACAGAGCGGGCAGAAATACAGTGGCTGCAGCTTATATGAATCACCTTTGCTCTTCGCAGTTTTGATTCAATAAAACTGTATTTCGTTGTGATTGCCGACTTGATTCAGAGTAAAGCTGTTGATTCAATTAACCGGCGTCTACTGTTATATTAACGAAGCTAAGAGTGCCGAACAAACTGAAAAAACTGCTAAAGTAAAAGTCCCGCTTGTGTGCTAATTTTACTTTAGCTACCAGTTTACTCTTAGCTTTAATGAGAAAATGTCTGCCGCTATCTCGGTTACTGCCTATTCTAGACTGACAAGGTTTCTAACACGAATGAAATTGTAATATCTGGATGGCATAACCGAGCTCTGCTGTGTGCATTGCATGTAGTTCTGCCTTAGTCCTAACCAGGGGCAGTAACTAACGACTAGGTGTTAATTTTTATTTTATTTTACTGCCCAGAAATGTTACTCCCAAAACTGATTACTTATTTATTATTTTTATTAGACGATAAAAAAAGTACATGCAATGTAAATTTAAGGCAAGTTTACACTTAGTATGCACATGTATTCCAACTTAAATCCGCTCCAATAGAGCGTTCTTTTTCTTTCTAAATACAGTCGAACCCGCTTAATGGAATAGCCATTTTGCCACGAAAAAGTATTCTAATAAGCGGGATATTCGATTATCCGGGATGAAAATAATGCATCTCAATGGTTTGGTACATGGAAAACGTATTACATTAAGCGGGATATTCCTTTAAGCAATATTCTAATAAGCGGGCTCGACTGTATGCCATTCCTTTGTAGATACATATTCAACAATGTTAAATTTAATAAATTATAAGATGACGTACGTGAAAACCTTCTTTTCTCTCTGGAGTCCACAAAAGCGGTAAACATTGTAAAGGCCACAGCTCAACAGTATAGTACCAGATGAGTACTAAACCGAATTTTGCTAGAAGTAGAATCAAACACATTTGGGCACACTTGTGAAACCATTAAATTTTCGTGCTACTGTTTTATTTTTTGCTAAAATAATGTGTGCGTAAAAATTTGCTGTAAGCTATATTAATCGCCTTTGAGAGATACTCAAAGATTTCAGTTTCTTAGGATTATGATAATTAATAGTTTGATTGAGATAAATCCTATTACAACATCATCAAGCCTGAAGTCTGAAATTTGGACAATAGAGTCGAGAGTACATATTTATTATATCTAAAAGTTTACTATAAAAATATCAGCTAAGTTTGTAGGTGCCTTAGCATGTTGTTTGGAAAAATATGAGTGTTCTATAACTGTTTAAAAAATTTTCTTAAAGTCACCAATTCGTGTGATACCGATTGTTTAAGTAAGAGCTCAAAGAGTTTTCTTGAAAGCTCTTTTAAAAAGGTTTAAAATTTGAGTTTAAATGTGTGTCGAACTGAATATGTATTCAAAAAAAAGTTTTGGGGGGTATTTTAAAATCCGTTCCAAGAAATCGTTCTAAACACAAACACAAGGGAACACAAGTGTGCGAGTTCAAAAAGTCCTCTCAACGATGTCCTGGAAAGTAAACTAAAAAGCACTTATTAAACATGTGTTCTTGAAATAGAGACAAAGTGTTCGTGTTCGAAAAGTTTTGTTTATTTGCAGTGTACCTCTTTTGCATTGAAAAAGGGTTTGGTTGTTTCACCGAAATACATTTCTGTAGTTCTCACAAGTTTGTGCAGTTTAACGTTGGGATATTTTCGTTTAATTTTCTGCACTAAATGAAAGTATTTCTTTGTTTTCCGTTTCAGCGTGTTAAATAAACTCACCTATCACTTTATTTTACACTACAGAATATTTTTTTAATAAGAAGACAATTTCAATTCTGTTATTGAGAACATCTTTTTTTTTTTTTTGACTATTTTAGTTGTTACAAATATTTGCATAATTTAATAGGCATATAAGTTGTGCGATATTTACATTTTTTTTTTTTTTTTGCAAATGATTATTCTAAACTTTCCTAGATAGAATAATAAAAAAAGCTAGATAATAAGAGAAAGAAAATTGAAACGACATTACAAAAGTATTTGACCGCATCTCCAAAAAGAAGACAAAAGGAAATCAGAACGTTTTTTTTTTTTTTTTTAATTCAACAAAAAGGTTTTTTTTTTTTTTTTTTTTTTTGGAGCATCATTTGAAACCTCGTGTGCACCTAGATCTCTAAACCTTTCTTCCTTTCCGATATTTCAGATAGTCGTTTTTAAAATGAAAAAAAAAAAGAAAAAAAAAAGCTTTAAAAATAAGAAAAGTTTGATTCCTTATCAAAACTTTACTCCTTTCCAAATGGGATTGATTTCACTTTTCCGAAGCTCAGAATAAGATACAACAACGGAAAGCTTTTTAATTTGTAACATGCGCCACAAGAACGACAAAATCCGAGTTTGATTTCTTTTCAGACATCTGAAGAGTTTCTTTTGTTGTTTTTTTTTTTTTTTTTTGAAAAATGGAAAAACATATATTTTTTAACTTCTCAGTTATTCTTCCGGTATTTTTATTTCGTTCGGTATCATCAAAGTGCTTAATGTTACCAAATCGAGATTCAGACCATTGTTTCCTACGTTTTAGAACTATTGTTTGTCTTGTAAGAGAAAAAATGTAGGACGGTTGTTATTTTATCATTTGAAAGGGTGACACATTGCTATATTGTACGTCTTTTGAAAGATTTGACTATTTGTAAAGAAGTGATTACATATGGTTTTTTTTTTGCAGTTATTCGCAATCACAGATTTTCTTGACCTGAAGATTGTATGACTTCTCAGTTGTGCATATTTGTACAATTTACTAGAATGTTGCATAATTGAAATCTTTGAAAGCTTAAGTTGCAATGAAAGTCATTCCAGACTTGAGAAACCCAGACATTTTTTGATAACATTGCTGAAAATGAGAAGATCTTTGCAAAAACTCATAGAGTGCCTGCTAATTTGATAGCAAATTATATTTTCTGAAACAAACATGTCAGATTGAATTATCAAAAAAAAAAAAAAATCATTAAACTGCCATTGAAAAAGATGGCATCTTTCTACAAGTAAAATTCTGTTTCAGTTTAAAATATAAAGCTTAAACCTGATGTGAAGTTTTTCTTTTTTTTTCTTTTTGTCTTAAAATTTACATTAAACCTCAAAGATATGTTTATACAAGCACTAAGTGCCCTTATAAGCTAAAAACTGAGCAGGACTGCTTTTAGCCTATTTAAACATCCTTCTGAAAACCCACTGGATTAAATCGGAAATGTCCTAGAAATGTCATATTCCTCTAGACCACTTACATTAGGCTACATTATTTAAATTTTCTAAGAGAAATATTTGAAAAGGTTTTCGATACATATTCAAGATATATAACCCAACAATATTATTTATTTTTCGCTTCAAATATAATCTTGAAACTAAACTCGCTGGGTGCATTTTTTATATGACCCGCACTGGGAAAAGGCCAAGAGTAAGAATGATCCGCAAAAGACGCTATAACTTATTTGAAACGCAAAATGAATCTCTTGTTGTGGTGACTTAAGTGCTTCCCAAAACAGGAAAACTATCCCGACTGAGACAAAAATATTAGTATTTCAAGGGAAAGAAGAAAGAAACAAGGTTGTTGAAAGCGATTGGTTGGTGGATATTTGCTTGTGTTTATGTACTTATTTTGTTGGGATACCATTGCGATTTGTAAACATAAACTGAATTTGTAGAGATGACGGTTTTTTTATTCATTGCATTAGAAATTTTCAATTGAGTTTTTTATTTTAATTAATTTATTTTTTTTTGAAGGGATATGAATATAATTTGAACCTCCCTTGTTATTTAAAGGTTGATGTGTAGAAATTATTTTCAAATATTTTTCTAGATTTTGCTAGCATTAAGAGCTTTTATAGGCTTAAAAAGAAGACGGTTGTTCTTTTTCCCATTAATTTTTCATCATTCTATAAAAAAGTGTTGATAAAGATTTTTTATTAAAATTGTTGCTGAAATTTTTAAAATATTTGTAAAAAAAATCCTAGAGTGAGCATTTTGGTGGCAAATGTGTTTTACGAAGCAAAAATATATGTTTGAATTGAGATGCCAAACGGTCATTGATGAAGTAACATTTGGCTTAAATCTTGCTAAAAGTGAAATTTTATTTGGATGTCACATTTGAGATTTAAAACCTTTGTTAACCCATTAATGCCTGACTTTTTTTTTTCAAAGATATTTCGTATACTGTTTACAAACAGTGTTTAATGGACAGAAAAAAAAAATATCATGTAAAAAGATTTTTTTTATTAAGGAAAGAAGAATCGCCCCTTAGAAGTTACGATAGACCCCAGAGGGTATATACTTTTTTACTAATTTTTTGTTCTGCCTACGATATAATATTTAAATAGACATTTTATAAGAAGAAATAAAATCAGCAATTAACATAAACTGGGAAGCTGGGAATAACTTTGAAAACTTAGCTTTTTTTCTTGAGATTGCGAACGATGTCATTTTTGATAAAGATCATATTAAAACTGCTACAGAACACACTTTACAATGGTTATGTGCAGCTATCTGTTAATAACGATTTAAAACAATACCAAGGTACTAATTGAACACTATATTTGGTTGAAATGTTCGTTTTGGGGAAATTCAGACCCTTTTTTGGACCGTCCCTAAAAAAGGACGCTAGGCATTAATGGATTAAAGTAAATTCATGTACTTCCTGTTTGAAAAATTGACATGAAACCTCAAAGATCAATTTATGCAGGCATATAAAGTGCCCTTATAAGCCAGAAAACTTTACTGTTCTACTTTCTACCATACATTTTAAAAACATTTTTCTGCAAAACACTGCATGAAATTGTATGAAAAGTGATTTCCTTATAAATATTCTAGTTTTCCTTCCACTCCAGACCAGTTACATTACGTTAAGTTATTTATATTTCTGAGAGAAATATTTGCAGCGGTTTTCTTTGCCTATTCAAGACTCTACAGTATTATTTCGCTTCAAATGTCATCTTGAAACCAACCTAAATGGACTAGATATTATACACACTACACTGTGGAATGCCAAGAGTGGTTAGCAGTAACAGATTCCCTATAAAACACTATAACTTTTTTCAAACACGAAGAACATTTTGTTGGAGTGACATAAGTGCTTCCCAAAACATGAAAACTATCCAGACTGGGGCAGAGATACAGATGTTTAAAAAAAAAGAAAGCCATATTTTTGACGAAAGCTATAGGCTGGCGGACATTTGCTTGCTTTTATAAACCTCTTTCTTTTATTCAGAGACAATTGAAAAATATATACTAATACTTATAAATATATAGTAATTTTGTAGATAAGATCGCATTTCTCATAATTTTACTGTAGTCGGTCGCTCATAGGAATCACGTTCGTTCTAAATATTTTAGGTTCAATAAAGCAGATGATTCTATAAAGAGGCAAACTCACTTAATCTGAATTCTGCTCCGTTTTTGATTATTTCATTTGTTAAAGCGTCTGATTCAATTAACCGGTATACACTGTATTAAGAGTTTTCAATTGTGTTTGAATGAACAGGAAAATAATTTAAACTTATATTATTATTTAAAGGTTGATGTGTATGGGATATTTTTGTTTTAGTTTTACCTGCATCAAGAGTTCTTAGAGGCCAGAAAGCTGGACATTTCTTCTTTTTACCATACATTTTTAATCATTGCATTTAAAGCTTTTAATGGAAGGGTTTTTTTTTTTTTTGGAAACAAGCTTTTTTTGTTGATAGTGAAAATTGCTATGAAAATTCCTAGAGCTCCTGCAAATGTGGTATCAAATTGGGTTTTACGAAACCAACATATCAGACAGAATTAAAATACCAAACTTTTCATTCCTTTATATACCAATAGTAATAAACGGACATTGACAAAGCAACATTTGGCTTAAACCTTTAAGTAAGTGCAAATTTATTTGGATTTAAAATATGCGATTTAAACCTTATGTAAAGTAAAATTCATTTTCCTCTTTGTACATAAAATTGTCATGAAAACTCTAAGACCTACTCATGCAAGCATAAAGTTCCCTTATATGCGTAAAAGCTGGACTGTTCTGCTTTTTAGCTTACATTTATAAAACATTCTTTTAAAAACCTCACTGGATTAAATTCTATGAAAAGTGGTTCTTTTCAATACCTTTCCTAATAAATGTCCTAGTTTTCCTTTCCCTCCTATCCACTTACATTATACTATATTTACATTTCTAAGAGAAATATTTGAAGAGGTTTTCCTGTGCCCATTCAAAATATATAACTCCACAGTATTACTTTTCTTTCGCTTCAAATATCATCTTGAGACTAAATTAGATGAAATAGATACCATATAACCCGCACTGGGAGAACGCCAAGAGTGGTTAGTAGTAACGATAATCCCCAAAAGACGTTATAACTTATTTTAAACGCGAAAGAATCTTTTGTTGGAGTGACACAAGTGCTTTGCGAAACAAGAAAACTCTCCTGGCTGAGGAAGAAATACGAGTGTTTTAAGAGAAAGAAGAAAGAACCATTGTTGCTGAAAGCGATCGGCTGGTGGATATTTTTTTTTTTTTTGTACTTGTTTTGTTGGGAGACCATTGCGATTTGTAAATATGTACTGAGTTCATAGAGAAGAGGGTATTTTTTGATCATCTATATCTATAAAAATGAGTGTATGTATATATATATATACTTGTTCTCTATACAAATCCACAGTTTGCGTCAGATTTTCATCAAACTTGACACAGAGGTTCCTTGATGCCCTAGAATTCTCATAGGCGGGGTCTTGAAATTTTAAAAAATCTAAAAAGCTCAAATTTAAGTTTTTTGTCAAAAAATGACCCTTTTATCGGAATCTAGCCTATTTATATTGTAATCGAGATAGGCCTTTTAGCATTCAAATTGATGAAATTTAAGATTTTTAAATATGAGTATTTTCCAGCAATGATTACGATTAAAGTAATGAATTTTCAATTTAAGGCTCACCTATTTCCTTTTAGCATTGAAATAAGTAAAAAACAATCATAATTCATGTGGACTTTATAAAAAGAACCACGGATTTGAATTTCAAATTTTCAATGCGACGACAGTTGCGTCTGTAATGGAGATAAGCCTTCAGAACGAGAAATAGATTTATTTCTGAGTTATAATAATTTTTACTTCGTAGGTGGGAACAATTAATAGAGAAAAGTTAATATTTTAAATTTGGCCGGTGAAATTGATGCAATTTTTTCACTTCCATGTGCATATATTTCATGCCAGTGGACGCGGCAAAGCACAGACAACATTTATCTTTAATTTTCACCTATTGATAAGACTATTTTTCTGTAAACGTTTAACTTTCTGTAATATTTTAGTTTTTTTCAAAGTTTGTACCTAAGAGACAGATTGATGCAAATTATTTTATACCCATATGAATAGAACTCTTTCAAACTTTTTTTCCCTGAATGCTATGTTGTATTAATAAGCACCCGGGCAACGCCGGGTATTAAGCTAGTTGTATATAAATATTTCAATGATTTCATTCATTTTTTTTTTAGAATTGGGTAGGAAAATAACTTAAAATTCGCAAGTAATTTAAAGCTTAGTAAAATATTTTCTAACAATACACTTGAAGGATTTGAATGCATGAAGAGCTCTTATAACCTTGAATTCTGAGTAGTTACTCGTATTTTGCTTTGCATATGTTTCGTAACCATTGTATATTTAAAGTTTTCAATGAAGGTTTTTTTTTTCTTAAAGGACGGGAAAATAATTTAAAACTATCATCTTATTAAATTTTAATGTGTAGGGGAGACTGGGGACGGTTGTGACAATTTTCATTTGCTCCCCCATAGATCCCTTAGTAATGCCTGTGAGTTGGTTTAACGTTGTTTTTATGTTAAAGTGTACATTTGCCTGCTTATAAATACTAAAACTTTCTCCCTAAGTACAAAAGTTAACTCACAGAACCAAATTAAACAAAAAAGGAAAAAATGTCACAACCAGGGACGGTTGTGACAATGCTTGGGGTCAGTTGTGACAAGTTCAAAAATAAAGCAAAACAGTCTAGATCACTTTTAATTTTAAGTAATATTAAACGTAATTCAACATAACCTTCATCTGGGAAAGTTTAACGCTTAACAATGTGCCTCGTTCAGTTGAAGTAGAATTATACCAAGTCTTGCAACAATATCAGGTTTTTAGAATTTCGTAACGCCTGTTTTAGCAACATTATGCACATCCTGTGGGTCATAACCGCGTTTGTTCATAACAATTCTCAAGTATCAAAGAAAGATTCCACATTTATTTGTTTTATTGATGCTTGTTACTCTTGAAAGTCCAGTTGCATGAGCTACACGAACAGACGTGAAAAATTTATATTCATAAATAAACGAAACCATTTCTCAGTAGCCATTTTACTCTCATGTCTGCTTTCAGCTTATATGTAAGCTCAAAAGCACTTTATTATGAGCAATATAACCTATGCACACGTTGTTTTCATTGTGACAGCGCCGGCCGGCTCCATCGCCGTTTACCAATGAATGTTTCGTAGCAAAGACTTACGATTAACATTGCATTTCCAAAGCTGTCCGAAAGAAAAAAGTTTCACTTCTTTATGAGCTTCTTTATATTTCATTAGGACACACTGCCCTATTTCTGTCTTATTCAAGCGTATTATGGGCATCAAATATGATAAAAACATGTTTTACTCGTGTCACAACCGACTCCAACCCACTACTTTTGAAAACAGCAATCGCCATGGCAATACAAAATAGCCTACATAAAAAGTAATCACTGTTATTTCACTATTAAGTTTCACTACTAACGGGGGAAAACTTTCATTTCTTTATCTGTACCCATTCAACAGCAATTACTAAAAGAAATCGAACAAAAAAACTTACTTTTGACTGTTAAAAAGTAACCAACCCCTCTGCTAGCGTTAAATCTCTCGATGGCTACCGCAATGCTTTGAAACACATTCAGTCAAACATGCTGATACTCTCTCTCTCTTTGCTTCAACCAGGTAATAATTATGGTTTAGCTAATATGACGACTGTCACAACCGCCCCGTGTCACAACCGTCCCCAGTCTCCCCTATAAGATATTTTCTAATAGCACTCTTGAAGATTTTCATGTTTTTTAAGTTACTCTAAATAGCAATGAGGATGAAGAAAACTGGTCATATCAGGCTTATTACCAATGCGATGATAATAAAGCCTTTTATTCAAATTTATTGCGCTTTAGAATCATAACGCATAAACTAATAAATGTCTGAGCTTTGTCTGTTGCTTGAGGAAATGCTTAGTCGAAAATAAAAAACTATGTGAACGATAAAGTAGATTGTATTGCACAGAAATATGTACAGTTTAATAAATATGTATTAACCCATTCACTGACCCAAGCGAAAAATGTTTTCCGCCGCAAAGCGACCGCTCCGTGCATCACTCACCGGTTCCATTTCGCCACAGTATGATAACACTTTTCTCCTCATTTTGCTACGGGGTTTTTAATGTTGTTTTTGCAGTCGAACATGAACTTGAAAGCTACACTCGCAATTAAGTATCTGTAATTTATTTATATTTTACATTATTTATTTTATCAATCATTTTACAATTATTTTATTTTTGCTCATTTTTATTTATTTACTTATTTTTTATTTACCATTCCACTAATTTATTTACTATTCTAACATAACTGTGTTAGTACTCATCGCTTTCACAAAATAAAGTGAAACATATTCCCTTTTAATATCCCTATAAGTAATTACATGCAACAAATAGCAGAACAAGGGAATCCTAACAAACGAAAAAACTTTCATTTGTTGTTTCATTTTATCTAAAATGTAGTTATTTCTTCCAGGGAAAGGAACAAAATTCCATTCCTTGAGCATAAGATTTTTCTTTTAAAAATAGGGGTATCACAAAGGACAAAAACTGAACTCTATTTTGACATTTACAGAAAGCACTGTCAATGAAGCCCTGCTAAACTGCTCATAACAAAGGTGCATCCTAAAGAAAAGGAGAGAGGAAAGGGGTGTCGCCTTATTCCCAACGAGAACACTTCTCACCGCTGCTTGCTGTCCGAACCAAATCGGACAGTGGTATTGGAACAAAAGTGCCGCTCCAATCCCTTCCATGTGGGTTTTTTACAATGAGACAATTCAAAGTGATTCGGGTACTTAAAAGGAGGTTAACTAATGCAATTTTACAGAGCATTTGACGTGCTTTAGTACAAGATCATAAAAAAAGCTGAAATGACTTTTTAAAAGGGTAGAAAGAGTCGGCGACTTTTGATGTATTGTAAACATAGCGACCAATAACACAAAGAGATATCTTTAAGTGTTGGTCCATTTATCTTAACTTCTATAGAAGTCTATATCCCACTTTGAGTGCACGGATTTTAGTAGCTCAATCGTGTGAGGTATTTTAAAGATAAGCAGTTACAAAAGATCAAAACTTGCGACAAATCCCCCGTTTCCGTAAAGACTATTTACTTGAATATACCCCCCCCCCTCGCCCCAAAGCCGTGTCCACTCAATCTCAGTCGTATAGCTTGGAGATGCCAGAAAGAAACACTATGGGAGGTCTCCCAAGAAAGCTTTTTACAAACCATCTGAACAGGTTTCCATTCAAGCAATAGCCAGAAAGTCATTTGCCATGCGCTACCCCTTCCACATGATTTTCTTACAACAAAATATAGTTAAAATCAGAAATTAATTTCAAAACGAGCATTACTACTGTTACATTTTGGAACATTTAATGTTCCAAAATTAAAATACAATGATTAAAAAATTAAAATACAATACAAAAAATATTGTTAAAAAATATCTTATAAATTTGGAGAATTATGATAAATTTGGTAAAAGAAGCTTTTAAATGAAGGTGAGGTTTAGTCGAAAAAGTAGGGGGGGGGACACTGATTTAGTTCCTTTATTTTTTAATCAAGCTTGTAATAGCCCCTCAAAGAGAATATTCTTTCACTTATTCATCAAGAGTTTAAATAACATAAAGCAGAAGAAACAAAGCTTCCATAAAAAAAAAAAAAAAACTTTTGTCTGATTATTATACTCGATACATGACATACGACATTATACTCTATAGTATATCTAAGAGTACGTGAAAGGATGATATATCTCGATAAAATAAATTATATAACGATCACAGGTTCTTAATATCTTATAAGTTACATCCATTTGACCAAAGAAAATACCTTTGGTACCGCTCCCCTCAAAGCACCAAAACCCAGCAGAGAAGCGAGATAACAGGGTTTGCGCCTGGAAAAACGGTCGACACAGGATCGTCAAGAGCGAAAACTGCTAGGTTCGCTGTGACGATACAGGATCGTCGCGGCCAGTTAGGAACCAAATTCTGTTGACGAGCCTACGTCGGCCGGAGCGGTTTTTACACAAAGTGCGCGGCCGATCGTGTGTCGGCCGGGGCAGGGAATGGGTTAAACTGTACATATTTATAAATTATAATTGCACTAAATGAAAATAGACCAGCTTGGTTAAATGATAAGAATTGTCGGCGCTTGTTAAATTAAGAATGGACGAAAGACCAAATAACTGAAGGCTACTTTGTTACAATCAGTTCATTTTTGTTGAATGTTTTTTTTTGCTGCACCGCCCTCTGCTGGCGGCAAATGTCGTCAAGCTCACATTTGTATATTGGCGCAGAGAAGCTCATTTTTAAAATATCTGTTCTTTTTTACTAGTTTCACATCAAATACATCGTAACTAATCTACTTTTTAGAGATATGATGGATTACAGTGTCATTATGATGGATCGTTATGTTATTCACATTGAATTGACTTGTGATGGTAGCTTCGAAACCTCTACTGGAAAAAAGTTCTTAAGCTGAATGCGAAATCTCTACTAATAATAAAGCTGAAGGTTTGTCTGTCTATCTTTCTTTCTTTCTTTCTTTCTGTCTGTCTGTTACGCGCGTAGCGCCAAAACCGTTCGGTCGATTTTCATGCCACTTGGCACAAAATTAGTTTGTAGCATGTAGTTTTGCACCTCGAAGCGATTTTTTGAAAATTCCATTTCGTTCTTTTTCTATTCGAATTCTTAGCGGAAATTCGATAATATAGGGAAGAAATATTTCATACACATTTTCAAGTCTTATGTCATTCGAAAGCTTGAAATTTTCTGCACAAAATGAAGTTTTTTCGAAGTTTCTACGATCATCAGGAGAGCTGTAACAATTGTTTTTAGAATCCCGGAATTCAAGGCTTACCTTCAGTAAAGAGAGCCAAACGATTCTAAAATGGTTGATAGTCTGGGAGCAACTGGTTTTCCGTGCGCTTTTTGTGATACAATTATGACAGTTGGTTCTTCTGAAAGGTATTGGCACCAGGAATACGAATTCGGATGTTGCCACCCCCAAAAATAGTGCAGGAGGGCGTAAGGGGGGGCCAAAGTTTCTTCACTAAAATAATTATATCTTCATTATTTCATGGCTTACAACCAGTTTTTAAAGCGTAAAATGCTTAAATCCACTCAACAATAACATTATAAAGCCTAAAAAGCTGAATTCAAATTGCTGACACGTGTTTCGGAGCTATTAAGAGCTGTTTTTTCAGTGTAGAAGATGAGAGCTTATGAATGAAAATTCATCCGGCTGAAGGTGTTTTTTTTATTGAATAGAGGTTATCAAGCCCATCATTAGGACAACCAGGGGGGGGGGGTGCCGCCTCCCCCCCCGCCCCTTTTAGAACAAAATGCAAATGCACATTTGTGTACGCCTTTATCCTTCAACACATAGTATACATTGAATTTGCACTTTTGCCCGGGACTGTAATCGCCCCCCTCGGAGGGGAGGGGGGGTTGAAAAATTAATGTTTTTATTTTTTTATTTTTATTTATTTATTTATTTTTTTTTTGATCAGGGAAAGGGGTTCAATTGCCCCCAATTGCAATTTTTTTCGTCATCTTTCGCCCACCACAATTTGTTGTAGTTTAAAGCACTGCTAAAGGAAGTTTTTGCAGCCACAAATGTGCTTTAAACAATATAAGCCAGTGATACTCATTGTGAGTGGTCTGAAACTTGCCTGAATTTTTAAGTTAAAAAAATGAGAGAAAGATTTTTAAATATTTGTATTCACTCAAATAATAATATCTGTGGCTTGGTTCTAAAAGGGCCAATGTCAATTTTTTCACCTTCTGTGTTATTTACATCAAAAGTTTCCAATTTAGTAAAACTCTAATTCTACGAAGGCCAATGTCTAATATCAAACTAAAATTGGTTGTATTTCTATTATAATGTCAGCCAATGTCATATACACAATGTCATAACAGGTTAAAAAATTTCATATGATAAAATGTTTCTTTACACTAACAATAAACAAATACCAAAAAATAATAATGGCAATCTTAATGTAAGAAAGTTATAGCATTCTAAAAAACCTTTTTCTCGAAACTAACATTTTTGACTTAGGCCCTTTTAGAACCAAGCCACAGATATAATGACAACATTAATGAACTCAAATTTCCCATGGACTGCTTAACATTGTGTTTGTTTCTGTTGCTGAGTGTAAAAAGTAATTTTAAACAAACTAAACATTTATTGCAACTAAAATGTTTTATTTCATTATATATTTTCAGCTGCATTTATGTGCAAACAAAATAGTTAAATAAAAACATGAAAGTAGAACTATAATTACAAATAACAGCACACACGCTACTCCTTTGACAGTAGCATTTGAAAGAAAATGAAATATATATATATTTAAATCAACCCGTGAATTAATTTTTCATATTCTTGATCGTTTCAAAAAGACATTGCTAGGAAGAATTTTAAAACAATAAGTCTAATAATAATAATATATAATGCAAATTAAAAATCAGTTTCATTATCAGATTCATCTGAGCTGCTCTCCTCATACCTGTTGAAACAGTGATTTTCATCATCTAGGTACATCCAAACATTCACACATGTCTGCATTTGACAAGCAGTGTAGAACATTCACTTTTTTTGCATGAGCATTTTACCAGTTCTAGAATCGCCTGTGGAGCAGGTTCTATTTTGGTCATCTAGGAAACAAATCTGCTGTCTTGCATTTCCCAACCATAACCATCAGCATCTGGCTGTGGAATATTCGGACATGCAATGATATCATTTTGCCATATCATGGCCTGATAATGTGCTCTCATGATGGCATAGTGAAGAGCTGATTGTGTTGGTGGCATCTTCTCTGATTCGGCAATTTTTGTCTTGAAATAACATGAACCGAACAGAGCCAACATCTGATGTAGAACAGTTTGGCAGGTAAATTTTGCAAACAAACTGTTCTAATGCACCAAAAATATCTTCAGATGGTGTAGAATTAATTCCTAAATTTGCAAAAGCTTGAAAAAAATTTTTATCAGACTGCTGCAAGGCTTTACCTTTTCCAGCAAACGTTCCTGTAGTGTCGCATCCAGTAAATGCATGAAAGCTAGACAAGGCTTTTACCCTTTCTTCTCCTAAAGCATTTATATATTGGTTTGAGAGCAATCTGTCTTTTTCTTTTACCATCTATGGATTCCATCTATTACATTTTCTTTCAAATGCTACTGTCAAAGGAGTAGCGTGTGTGCTGTTATTTGTAATTATAGTTCTACTTTCATGTTTTTATTTAACTATTTTGTTTGCACATAAAAGCTGAAAATGTATAGTGATGTATAATGAAATAAAACATTTTAGTTTCAATAAATGTTTAGTTTGTTTAAAATTACTTTGTACACTCAGCAACAGAAACAAACACAATGTTAAGCAGTCCATGGGAAATTTGGGTTCATTAATGTTGTCATTATATTATTATTTGAGTGAATACAAATAATTAAAAATCTTTCTCTTATTTTTTTAACTTAAAAATTCAGGAATGTTTCAGACCACTCACAATGAGTATCACTGGCTTATATTGTTTAAAGCACATTTCTGTACCTCAGAACCAGACTAACGTAAGTCCATTTTCGTCATTTTTCAGTAGAGGGGAAAAACGATGCATTCGACAATCGTTTTCCCCTCTACCGAAAAATGACGAAAATGGACTTACGTTAGTCTGGTTCTGAGGTACAGATTTGTGGCTGCAAAAACTTCCTTTAGCAGTGCTTTAAGCTACAAAAAATTGTGGTGGACAAAAAGTGACGAAAAAAACTGCTCTTTAAGAGGAACAAGTTATCAGATTAGTGGGGGTAATTGAACACCTTTCCCTGATCAAAAAAAATAATAATAATAATAATAATTAAAAAAAATAAAGATAAACATTAATTTTGCAATCCCCCTCCCCGGGGGGGGGGCGATTACAGTTCCGGGAAAAGTGCCAATTAAATGTGTACTATGTGTTGAAGGAAAGGCGTACACAAATGTGCAATTGCATTTTGTTTTAAAAGGGGCGGGGGGGGAGAGAGGCAGCACGCCCCCCCCCCTTTGTTGTCCTAATGATGGTCTTTATAACCTCTATTCAATGAAAAAAAAACACCTTCAGCCGGATGAATTTTCATTCATAAGCTCTCATTTTATACACTGAAAAAGGAGCTCTTAATAGCTCCGAAACACGTGTCAGCAATTTGAATTCAGCTTTTTATACGTTATAATGTTATCCTTGAGTGAATGTAAGCATTTTACGCTTTGAAATCTGGTTGTAAGCCATGAAATTATGAAGATATATTTATTTTAGTGAAGAAACTTTGCCCCCCCCCTTACGCCCCCCTGCACTATTTTTGGGGGTGGCAACATCCGAATTCGTATTTCTGGTGCCAATACCTTTCAGAAAAACCAACTGTCATAAATGTATCACAAAAAGCGTACGGAAATTAAAATTTGACCAGTTGCTCCTCCACTATGAGCTCGAAAATAAAATTTGTTTGAAAAGAGAGATGAAATGAATTATTTTATCAACGGAAATCAACTTTACATGTTGTTACCATGGTTACGTTTTTATACTTATTTTTGTTTCGTTCTTTTTTCAGCGTTGCCAGACGTAGTACTTTTGATACTACGGTAGTATTTTTTCGGCCCAAATAAGGAGCGTAGTATTTTTCTGGCAACCCTGTTTCCAATGTACTTTAATGACTTAATTAAAAGATTTGGCGGATTTTTTTTTTTTTCATTTTCATAGATTTCGCATTTTAGCAATATTGATTTTGGCAACGTTTGGAAACAGTAGTATTTTGTAGTATTTTTTAGAGGAGGCGTAGTATTTTTCTGTTTCAATTCTCTGGCATCCCTGTCTTTTTCCCGGTGAAAATGTGCTTTGGGACTCTACTTGGCGCGTTTTCAAAAAGTCACCAACTGGCGCGTTTTGCGTGTCTCGCAGAATTGAAAGCTCCGAGAAAAACTACGCAAAATAGTCAGGGTTACCACGCTTGGCACGCCTATAGCCCATTTAGCGAGAAAAGGGTACCTAAAGCACAGATTAACCAAATATCGTATCAATTGCGATATTACATCGTTCTTTTTAAAGTGTCTCATTTCGGAAAATGTACTGTTTTGTTTTTTAAGCTAGGAAAGAAAACTTTCTTCTTTAAAACTTTGGTAAGTTTTCTGTTGGTTTCTGTGAGCAACAAACTTGTTCTTATTTTCTCTTTTGGCTTATTTTTGTGCATCTCCCCTTGGGGTTGCATTCGAATGTTCCAAGGGGGTGTTTTACCCCTTTTATGGAGTAAATCAGTGTTCATTTCAATGCAGACAAATGTGATATGAATTGGCACGACCACTTGGCGATATATCGCCAAGCTTTTGGTCGCCAAGTATTTTCCGCCAATTTGGCGACATATCGCCAAGTTGGCGAAAAAAAATTGTTTTTTTATTTGGCGGTTTTTTTTAAAATCGGCGATATTTAGGGGATTAATCATTGTAAAACATTTTTTTTGCATTGTTTCGTGGCAAACTAGGGATATAAATGTTTGAACTGTTATCTTGCTCACTCCAAGCACTATTTTAGCGCTTAAGTCATCTACTAAGAAATTTACACGTAAAAATAAGTAGCGTGGGGTCATACCAGATTTTTATATCATACTTTGAAGGAATTATAGTTGAATTACAACTAAAATAGAACATTTTTTCTGCTATATCAATTATTTTACAAATGAACTTTTAATTTTATACCACGGGCAAAGCCGTGCGGGTACCGCTAGTATCTAATAAAGATGGTCATTCCTCGATACTGGGAGCTAAAACTATTTTTTACAACAGTGAGAACCTGCTATCATGCACTTTGTAGCAATTCACAAAACTTTATGTTTAAGATACTTGCTGTGCACAGAAAACTGGTTGAAATCCTTAAAATCCAGACATGTTGTTAAAAAAATCTTTTGTTTGCCGGTTTTTTCTTAGTGTTATACGGACCCAGGTAGCACAAATAACCTTTAAACGTTTTATAAACGTTTTTAAGCGGTTGTTACAACGTTAATAACCATTTTACAACCTTTAAAAAGCGAAGTGTGCTACTTGGGGAGTCAATGAAGGTTATTTACAAAAATCCTTAGCGCAAATGCCCATGTTGTTGTTGGTGTTGTTGTCTTGTTCCAGCTAGGCTGGCAATTTGGGGTGCGCCGCTCACTGCAAAAAATTAACTGTTGTTTTTATTGTATAATACTGGCAGCCGAGGTTCCAATTTAAAACTGTAATATGCACAGTGATACATTAAAGCTAGCAATTTTAGTTTCTTACTGTAAAGTTAGAAATTTTACAGTTTCTTGCCGTAAAATGTAGCTGTAATATGAAGGGCCAGGGGGGAAAAAGACGAAAGTCACTTTTTCTTCAATTTTGAAATATTAGCTCTATCTAGGGGCTATGAAGGACTAGTATCATCTGGTAGAACAACAAGGGGGAAAAAAGCTGAGAAGCGACCGAAATGTGCATGAAAACTCGAAAAACTACATAAGAAGCTACGAGAAGTCAAACTTTGTTCTTCGTTTTTCTCGAAATCGCTTTTTGGTCACTTTCATCTTTTTCCCCCTGGCCCTTCATATACTGTAAAACCAACAGTATAATACTGGAAGTAGAGGTTCCAGTTTGAAACTGTAAAATGCGCGGTAATAAACTGTAAAATCAGCAATTTTACAGCTCAGTACTGTAAAATTAGCAATTTTACAGTTTAGTTCTGCAAAGTTAGCAATTTTACAGTTTATTGGTGTAAATTTAGAAACTTTTACAGTTCATTACTGTAAAATTAGCTGTATTATACTGTAAAAACAACATTCATTTTTTACAGTGCTTAACTTTTCCAACAGTACTGCTATTATACTTTAAGTCCGACTTCCACAGTACACACATGCCATAGGAACGTTAATGCGGTAGCGGTGTAACAGCGCATTCACGTAAATAAAGAACAAGGACAGGAGAGACAAAATACATCCATGCCAGAGGCGGGATTCGAACCTGGAACCACCTCGTCCGAATCAGACATCTCTGACTACTAAACAAGACGACCGACAAAGTCCCATTTTAATCCTCCATAAATCAATTTTTACTTTTTGTTTCATGATTCCATCTGGAAATAATCTGTAACCTTTCGGAATTTTTCCACGGAATAGAACTTCAAGATAAATTAACACACAAAACTGATCAAACATATTTTACTGAAAAATAAACATAAAATTTGCGTGACATAGCGAAAACGCTTTCAAACTAATAACCTGTAGCTCCACTCGAGCAAATTTTTCTCAAAACTTATTACAAACCACAAATACCAGCGGATCATCTTCCCGCCTCTTTTCTATCCCTGATCCCAAGACCGCAACCCCTTCCATGTCAGATTAATGTGCTTTCCGCCCAAGGGGAGGGTGCGCTGATTTCTTTTTAAACCCTTTAATAATGGCACATAACAAACTGCATGGCTGCCTCTGTGGCATTTGGGTGTATGAAACACCCGAAGGAGAAAGATTCTTGGAATCGTTTGTCTCTGCCAAGCAAGAAAGAATTTCTTCGAGTTTGATCAATGATGTTCAAAATAATACACCTTTGATTTTCCTCTTTTGGATATATGTAGCTATTTTATTGATAGAGCAAAGGGAAAAATCGATTTTTGTTAATTTTATTTTTTACAGGAAACGTAAGAACACCTGTTTTAAAATTATACTTGAACTTTCTTGATACGACCACAACCCAAATTAAGTACAAAGACAGGGCTAATCTCTATATCTACTAATAATAAAGCTGAAGGTTTGTCTTTCTTTCTTTCTTTCTTTCTGTCTGTCTGTCACGCGCGTAGCGCCAAAACCGTTCGATCGATTTTCATGAAATTTGGCACAAAATTAGTTTGTAGCACGAGGTTATGCACTACGAAGCGATTTTTCGAAACTTCTATTTCGTTCTTTTTCTATTCGAATTCTTAGAGGAAATTCGATAAAATAGGGAAGAAATATTTCATACACATTTTCAAGTCTTATGTCATTCGAAAGCTTGAAATTTTCTGCTAAAAATGATGTCAGTTTGAAGTTTCTACGAGCATTAGAAGAGCTGTAATAATTGTTTTTAGAATCCCGGAAATTCAAGGCTTACCTTCAGCAAAGCAAGCCAAATGATTCTAAAATGGTTCAGCTCGAGAATAAAATTTGTTTGAAAATAAAGATGAAATGAAATATTTTATCAACGGAAATCAACTTTTCATGTTGTTACCATGGTTACGTTTTTATTTCGTTTATTTGTTTCGTTCTTTTTCCCTTAATAATTTTAAAAATGTATTTGCTTTTGTAGCAATCCAAACGCCAAGCCTTATTAAAATTAGTCAAATGATATATAATAAAACCGTGATAAGATGGCACCTGTCAATCAAATGAGAAATCGAGTCCTTTCCTTAAAATAGGTAGAGAAGGAAGAAACTGACGCGTACCTTTTTTGTGAGTTTAGACACATTTTGGCGATCTGACAAGTTGTATTGAAGAGGGAAACATTCTTTAACCAAATGAGGTCAAAAAAGAAACAACATGATAGTAAACCATTCTAAATTTATCGTCTGGCAAAACATATTTTATTTCATTATTAATTTATTTCAATATAAATTGCAGTAAATGACTTGAGTGAACGGATTTAGCTTTTAATTTATCGTTTGCGGGTTGATGTTTGTCGATGTTTATTCTTTTTATTATCATTGTGAAGAATAATGCACGAAATTTCTATTATTTTGTTTTTGAAGTTAGGAAAGAAAACGTTCTTCTTTTAAACTTTGGTAAGATTTCTGTTGGTTTCTGTGAGCAACAAAATTGTTCTTATTTTCTCTTTTGGCTTATTTTTCTGCACCTCCCCTTGGGGTTGCATTCGAATTTCCCCAAGGGGTGTTTTACCCCTTTTATGGGGTAAATCAGTGTTAATTTCAATGCAGACAAAAGTGATATGAATTGGCGCGACCACTTGGCGATATATTGCCAAGCTTTTAGTCGCCAAGTGTTTGACGCCAGACACATTTGGCGATTTGGGGGGGGGACTCAATTTGGCGCTATTGGCGATATTTTGCGAAAAATCCATTGAATGATGTTAAAATCGGCGATATTTAGGAGATTAATCATTGTAAAACATTTTTTGCATTGTTTCGTGGCAAACTAGGGATGTAAATGTTTGAATTGTTATCTTGCTCTCTCCAAGTACTATTTTAGCACTTAAGGCATCTACTAAGAAATTTACAGGTAAAAGGAAGTAGTGTGGGGTCCATACCAAATTTTTATATCATTCTTTGAAGGAATTACAGTTGAATTATAACTAAAATAGAGTATTTTTTCTGCTATATCAATTTTTTACAAATGAATTTTTAAGTTTATACCACGGGCAAAGCCGTGCAGGTACCGCTAGTGCATAAAAATAATGTTAAAAAAAAAAGCAAAACCGACTTCAAAAATGCAGCTGAAAATTGCTCTAAAAAGAAAAAATAAATTTATTCTTTGAACACCATCGATACTACTTTTTAACATGAGTTTTGAAGTCGGTGCCGAAACAGTTAATAAAATCATTCGTACCCATTGATTGTACCATTTGATTGATTTTTCCTCTCAAACAACACTTCAAATTGATTATGAAACATTTATGGTTGTTTTTGTTATGAAACATGTAACCGAAGAATGGGCACGAATGATTTTATTAACTGTTTCGGCACCGACTTCAAAACTCATTGTTAAAAGTGATATCGATGGTGTTCAAAGAATAAATTTATTTTTTACTTTTTAGAGCAATTTTCAGCTGCGTTTTTGAAGTCGGTTTTACTTTTTTTTTATAAAATCTTATTTTTATTTCATTCTTTTCAGTGTAAATGTATACCCGGAAGAGTGTCATGTTGCCATCATGACGCTTCATCTCACTTTATTAACGCGTCCAAAATTTTAAACGATTGCCACTAAAAAAAAATTGTGTTAATTTCTGGGATTTAATTAAAGCATGTTTAAAATACAAGTTTTCAGCCGATTATACGGATAAAACTGGTCAACAGGTTAATTCTGCAAAGTAGCCATTTACTGCCGATTCATTATTAGTGCATCACTAAATTTAACCTTTAAAAGTTAAGGTGATGGGACCTGATGGGAGCCTGGAAATATATTTTTTAAAAAATTGGGGAAATCAGGAATAAATATTTTTCATCGGTAAAACTGCGGTTTGCATGCCGCATAAGCGTATGTCGTAGACGCTGCATTTTTTTTTTTTTTTTTTTTTTGCAGCTTGAAAATCCACCGACTCGCTCGAGGATAGAACGAATGCTCTTGCCAATGAGAGTCCAGCGTCTTTATCGTAAAGCCACTCTATCGGCGAGCGAAAATAGCAAAGAGTGTGCGCATGAAATTCCGTTCATGATGCGCAAAGAGTATGCGCATGAACGGAATTCTGAAGATTTATCTCAATTTCTTCAGGATTCCGTTCTCAATTTCCCGCATCATGGGACCATGGGACCACATTACAAGGCTTGAGATGAGCCTTGAATTTTCAATACAAAACGCAGAAACGATATTAGCAGTTCCAGCTATCTGCCCGGGAGTTGAATTGATACACAAAATACTGGATTGGATTGATGAAAGCCTTCGAAAATTGAGTTTTAAAAATTTAATCATTATTTAATGGAGAAATTACATGAAATTTACTGTTTTCCATAATTACCGTTCACAAACCCCGCATGATGGGACCATGGGACCACCAGGAAGGTGTACCCTTTCAAACAAAAAAAAATATCCAAGTCGGACTATTCAGTAAAAAGTTATGCGTGATCATACATTAAAAAAAATATACCGCTCGACTAGAGAACCTCCCCCGTGTTTTCGTCGGTTAAAGATAAACGAACACGACTGAAATAAACATTTAAAAAAAAAAATTAGTTCACTTTCACATTATGTAATTACATTAAAAGCGTCATGCATAACAGGTGTAATAATATGCAAATTCTGGCTAAGATGAATAAACATATCTATGCTCGTCACAAAAAAACTTCCTAACTGAATATTAAAAGATTTTCGCTAAAGTTATTTAGTATTTTAGGCGGTTGTAGAAAGCCCAACAGTCATCAAAATGTATGCTTTAAATTTTTGTGTGTATAGAACGAAGCTCATATACGTGTTTCCCTGAGGGCGTCTCAATCTGTTTAGAGACAAGAAATAACGTCCAAAAAGAAACGAATCTACTGTCCCGTATGCCAGCATTGATATTTTAGAATCTGTTGACTGCAAATTTATGTCGTCCCATAGATCTTTCTAACAAGAAAAAAAATGCTTATTCGAGCTATGCTATGTACTCAAAAGCTTTAAGGGGACCGATTTTTGAAGAGCTCAAAATTGAACAGAAAATTGTTCAAATACGGAAATGAGACTCCTTAATAAGATCGTAAACAAAAAAAAAAAGTTAGTTCAAATCGGACTCTTCATTTAAAAGTCATAAGGGAACACAGACAGACCGAAAGACATACATTTTCGCCATCTCCAAACACTACTTTTTAATTTTAAATTTTGCGATATTTATTTATTAAATTTATTTTTCACTTATTTTGGACTTTGCAATGTTTTTAAGATGCATTAAACCACTTTTAATGCTCTTTTCGTCTTTCTTTTACTTTAACAAGAAAATAAGCTAAAAAGAAACGGTATATTCTTCACTGAAAATAAAGTATTAGTTTATTGAAGGATTTTAACGACTTGCTTTACTATTCAAACTATGCTTATAGCATATATTTCATGCTTTAAGAATAGTTTCGAATTTCTTCCCTTTTTCTTTTTTGAAAATTTTTCCAAGATCATATCCGACATATCGCTTTCGCAATTACCGACAGACAGTATAATAACTTGACTTTGTTTAAAATTCATTTTTATTACATTTTCAAACGAAGTTTTGATTTTCAGAGCGAAGAAATGTTTGCTTATGAATTATTCTCTTTGTTAATATTCAAAAATTTTATTGGAGAAAACGTATTTCTGTATTAAGCGATTGAATTTAAATGTTCACGTCATAGGTGAACATGAAGTTACTAACGAATAGAAAGCTAGCAAATTGCTAATTTATACTGGGACACATCCTACCGAAAAACAATAACGTAAATTTGAGAAACAAAAGAGGGATTTTATTTTGTGTCACATTTTGATTACAGTGACTAGAAAAGTTACATTAAATTTTACTTCATGCATGGATTAATTAAAATCTTGTTTAATGCAAAAAAAGGGGAAAAAAGCAGAGATAATCTGTTACAGTTGAAAAGATAAAACAATAAACTAACCATTAAGAAAAGCAGCTAATCATACGAAATAACAGCAAAGAATCTTCCCCACACGTAAAACGCTTGTAAAAAGCAGAGATAATATGTTACAGTTGAAAAGATAAAACAATAAACTAACCATCAACAAAAGCAGCTAATCATACAAAATAACAGCAAATAATCTTCCCCTCACGTAAAACGCTTGTAAAAGGGACAAAAAATAACGCTTGGTATTTTGATAGTGATGTTAATAAGTTTTTTTTTCGTTTTTGCACCTTATTGTTCAGCTAAAGTAATTATATTTGTTGTTCTTTTTAACTATTAATGCATGCAAGTACAGTTTTTTTCACACACAGATCCAACTTTTATGTTAATTTCAGATATATTACGCTTCCAATATAAGGTTCTGCATAGCTGTAACTTTTAATCAGTTTTAGTAATTTTTAAAATGCAAAATTTCACAATTTGAAGTAAAGTATAGAAGAAGATGTTACAGTAAAATTGACCCAAATTAAAAATGAAACACGGGAACACAAAATCGTTTTGTTTTTCCTTTTTTTTTTTGGCTCTCTATCTCTTTCTACCTTGTTCAGCCCAAAAAATAATTTTGCTTTTAGGAGTGCTCTTGAACTTGATGGAAGATTTTAAAAATGCTACGCCAATTGCGTTAGACAATAATTACATTTCGCTTGGGAGAACTTAAAAAAGGTCAACTTACCAAACAGTAATTCACAATGTTGTTACTGCAAAAGAAAAAAAACAATAAATGAATAAAGAAAGAAGGAAGTAGGTTAACTAAAGTAGGAAAAACTAAGTAGTGTACAATTTGAATACTTGAGCTGGATTATAATCAACGAAAACTTGCAGATTTTCATTCTGAAAACAAAAAAAAAAAAAAAAAAACTTTACTTTTACCGATGGAAAAAATAGCATATGCAAAAAGATATTAACGTGATTGGAATAGCGACTTTAAATTGTTTCGTAATTAAATATGGAGGTAAAAACATTTATGAGCAAAAAAAAGTTTCGTAATACATTTAGAATATCTGCCTATTTCCAAAGATTAAGATAGTTTTTTCTTTTGCAAATGATTTTTCTGTTCTGTATTTGTACATTTTTTAAAGGATGTTCAAAGGTTTTGAAACCTTTTCGACAATATATTATTGCTATACATAGCGTATAAAAGAAATTAAGACGTTTGTTTTGACATTGTAAATGACATTGACACCATTAAACATTATGTAGCCCATTTAACTACTTCTTCATTTAAAATAAAACCTGTAATAAAAGTTAATTATTTATTTACTTATTTATTTTTGAAATGAATTCATTGAAATATTGTCATATTAATTGGGGAAAACGCAAGAATTAGCTTTCTTTTTTTTTTTTTTACAAAAATCGTTATTTACTGCAATATTAATTTTGTTCTTTTTTCTAAGCCTCGAAAAATGGTCTTTTTTTGGAATATATTTATCTTTAGTTTTTGAAATGAATTTATTGAAATATTGTCAAATCAATTCGGGGGAAAAACGAGATTTGGCTTTCCTTCCTTTTTTGGTTTTTTTTTTTTTCTTTTTTCCAAACTTAGATTTTAACTGTAATATTTATTTATTTATTGTTTTTTCTAAAGCTCAAAATATATGGTCTTATTTTGAATTTTTTTTCTAAGCCTCAAAATATTGTCCTATTCTGAGGTTTATCTTTTTATAGTTAGTGCATTTTTCTGAACCTCAAATAATGGTCTTATAGCACTAATTATTTGTCTGATAATAAATACGCACCGCTTGTATAAAATAAAATATGATACTGAAAGAATTATAGATACTTTCCCAAATTTTAAAAAATGTTAATGAATGCCCTGATCATTAACACGTTGAAACGTAAAACTTTGCTTTGAAAAACAAAACAAATAATAATAAACAAAAAGTGATATACATTACATATATATGTATAGAAGAGCATTTTATGAGCAACAATATTTCAGAGAAATAAAATATTTCTTAAATTGAGCAGCAATAAGCGATTAAATTTTTCCGCTTCAGCAGTTTGCCCGTACAGTGTACGTGCTACCCGAAATTGTCCTCACTCGGTTTGCCCGTACGGCGTACGGGCATCGATATTTTCTGATTTTCTTTTCTGGTTTGCCCGAATTTTTCATTATTGAAAGAAATTATTTAGTAGCATTATTTTTCAACAGATGGTGTGGCTTGTCCATGTAAATGAAATTCTTTTCATCCGGGTTTTTCTATGTAGCGAGAAAGCGGGAACTTTTTGTTCTACTGTATGCCGTGCTTGTGAATCTTATGGAAATTACGGATGGAATATACTACGAAAATACTGTTTTGTTACATGATGAACTACATTCTAAGAGAAATTTTTGCATAATTTGTAAACCATTCTTTACTACATGCAGAATGTACTTGAAAAAAGCAAACATTTAGGGGCTTTGTGACCAAAATTGTAAAATAAAAAATGTTGTAAAAGCATTAAAAACGAAAAAAAATTTTTAAAAATAAAAAAATTCTCATTCTGTTCAGTTTGGTACTTAACTATGTGCAATGAAAAATATGCCTTTTTTGGAAGCATTTTTGGTAAAATAATTGACCGCTTAAAGGGTTAAAAACGTATTGTCAATTAAGGAATTTTATTTCCAGACGGCATATTTGCATAACTTCTAAAACAATTTCAATTGAATTATTTGAATCGATTTTCGAAATAAAGACTAATAAAATGTACAATTTTTCTCAACATGTTCTAACATTTAGAAGAGATAATAATTAGAATAAGGTAGAGGGACCGCGATAAATGGACATTTAAGCAAAACTTCCTTTTCAAAAAACCGAGAAATCACTGTTTATTGCAGCACTTCGCACATAACAACATTCTAACTTATAAATAGTTATTTTGAAAGAAAAAAATGAAGTTTTTTCTCAGCTCTGTATCAGAATTTTTACTGGGGGGGGGGATTCCGGCTTAGCGGTCAGACCAGCGCTTCCTGGGTCCAACCATTAAGAAGGAATAAGGGCCAGAGGGAGTGAAGTCTTCAATTCTTGAAACACAGATATTCAGTCACGTGACTTATTTTAAAGTCAAGTACTGAAAGATACCAGGTTTCTTCTACTTTTTTTAGTCAGAGTCCAAGTCTCTGTTTCGTACAGGAGAGTGGGGATTGACATGGCTTTGTAAAATTTCAGTTTGGTTTGAGATCCGGTTTTCAGGTCCTTTTAAAAGTACGATTAGGGCTACGTAGATTATGGAACTTATGTCGTTTCTTTTGGACGTTATGGTCATAATCATATGTTATGTCACAACCTAAATATATGTAAAGTGTTGGATTTTTTCAATAGGTTATCTATAACTAGTTTTGTTTAAACTTTTTTTTTTTTTTTGCCTTAAAAGTTATGGACTGACTTTTGATATAGATACTTTCATACTTTAGTCTACATCTTTTAAAGCAAGTAGATGGATCTTTGGAGGTTATCTTCATTTTATTTTAATAGCACAGGTCTGCAACCAAAAAACTGCATGGGATATTTTGAGAGTTCATTATGTTTTTCGGTGCAGTTTTTCCGCAAAACGTGTGTACTGAGTGTGGAAATGTACCATTTTACCCCTATATAACGAAAGAAAAACTGTACTAATTTATGATTAAAAAAAAAGTAGTTTACAACAAATAGTTTTTCTTATTTGGTTCTTAGATGTTCAAAGAGTACCCGCAGTTATAAACACTGAGAAAAGGGGAAAGAGCGAGAGTAGGGGTCGGATGGGGGAAAGTGTAAACAGGACTGCTACACTCACCTATAGAACCACATTTGATGAGGTTCAAATATGTTGCACTTGGAATATTAAGGTTGTATATATATTGGTTTCTTGGAATATTAAGGATTTTATTAAAAAAAAAGTGATAGTGATAAGAGAGATAAGGAATACAAGGGTATTCTTTTTTTTTCGTTGGATTTTTTATTAAAAGTGTTGGTTTGTGTTAATGTTTTTTTTTCTTTTTAATGTATTTCCTTTTCTTATGAGATCCAGGAAAATAAATATCCAAATAAGCAGAAATGCTGCCATGGTGCATTTTCTTTTTCAACTGACACCCTTTTTTGAAATCAAACTGTTCAAAGGTGCTAGGTGCTAGTCGCGGTTTTTTAGGTTGGACAGTATTGTGGTTGATCGTGAAAAGGTTCTTTCCACCGCTTAACATTAAATTAGGACTGATGAAGCAATTTATCAAGTCTTTGCCAACACATGGAGACTGTTTCAAATATGTTTGTTTGAAGTTTTCGAACATGACTAAAGCTAAATTGAAAGAGGGAATATTCACAGGACCTGACGTACGCAAACTTTTATCTGATCCATTGTTTTTTGAATCAAGGAATGAAACTAAAAAAGTAGCCTGGAACTCATTCAAGGATGTGGTACAAAAGTTTTTGGGAAGGTAACAAAGACTCTTACTATAAAAAATATCGTTAAGAGGGTGCTGGCTGCATTTAAAGCTCAGAACTGCAACATGAATTTGAAAGTCCATTTTCGACATTCTTATGAAGACTATTTTCCCAAAAACCTAGGTTGCTTCAGTGAGGAACAGGGTGAAAGATTTCGTCAAGATGTGAAAGACATAGAGAGACCTTACCAAAGAAGATGGGATGTAAATATGATGTCAGACTGTTGTTAGATGCTCAAGCGAGAAACATAGAATTCCAACCAGCAAAAACACACCAGAAGGAGTATGAGTGAAAAGAAAAAACGGTTTTACCGTGAAAAGGAGTAAACAATTAACGTGATCTACTTTTTAAAATGTGTTGTAATAAGTAAAAAAATTGTACAGCTTTTTTTCCAATAAATACATTATTTCTTTTTAACTTTTATTTTTTGACTTTGACAATTAAACCCTTACGTATTACAAAAAATCTGTACGTGATAGAAGAAAATGAAGCTGATATTCGGAATCAGCACCCTGAGAAACATTTAAATCGGTCAAAACATCCCATGCATCTGGTCAAAAAAATGTTTTGCAGACCTGTGTAGTTATCTGATCATTTGTGAAAAGAAAGGTTGGTTAAGGGTAGTTGATTGTCATAAGAAGTCAAAAGGTAGCTCCTACTGAATAGATTTTTATGCAGATTTAGACATATTTAGGTCCTCGTTGCAAACACCAACTTTCAACTAAATACCCTCCTGCAGTTGGCACTCCCAGACTTACATATTAAATGGGCGAGATATCTCGTCAAGAACCGCAAGGTGGTTAACATTTGTACTACGAATGCAAAAACAGTGGCCACCGATTAACTGAATCATGTTTATCCTGCATAATTTTGAATTCAATAAAACAGCGAACTCAACAAAACTGGTTTTTGCTCTGTTTTTGACGATTTGATTCATTAAAGCTGTTGATTCGATTTACCACTGATTCAAGTAACCAGCGTCCACCGCAATAACAAATAAATGAATTTCGGAATTACACTCAGATTTTGCTTAAGTCACCTTTCATTTGCGGTAATTTAGTTTTTCCGTTGCCTTCTACCAGATAGGTTGCCAATTTTCGATGCAATGTCTCACTTTTGAACTGCACCAACACGTGATGTAAAGTTTGACTTCCACAGTACACACATACCATGAGGACACTTTTATAGGGTAGGCAAATATTTACAGCACAACAATGTATTCACGCGAAGGAGGGACAAGGACATGAGTGGGAAAGCGCAGTGAACTCTCACTTACACGCCGCCTAATTTAAGCGCCTTTATCACTTATATGACGATTTTGAATGGTCCCAGCACATTCCATAGCAAAATAATGATAGTACCATTCGCTTAGGCGTCGCTTTAAAGATAAATATTTCACTTATGCGACGAATTTTCCGTAAAATGTAAAAAATTTAATTTATTTCCTTTTAAAAATAAGCTTTTTTCTTCAGTTTCATCTTTCCTTTCGCTTTTATTGCTCACGGAAGGCATTTTTTCTACGTGAACTAGAGTTTGGAGAGGGACAATTATATATTTCGCGTCGTTTTAAAGGGAACAGTTGGAAATTAGATATGATTCTATTTGGTGTTTTATCTTTATCATTGTAATAACGTTACAGTAATTGTCAACCGTAGCAATATGTTCCTTTTCTATAGAAACATTTTTATTCATTCTC
Organism: Uloborus plumipes; assembly: GCA_038373865.1. Classification (NCBI taxonomy): domain Eukaryota; kingdom Metazoa; phylum Arthropoda; class Arachnida; order Araneae; family Uloboridae; genus Uloborus; species Uloborus plumipes. Next base: position 65,692 of record JAXGGA010006225.1, read on the forward strand.
TCATTAGAAACTATGTTGCGTTTTAGTCCTTTAAATAGGCTTGTTCACTTATACGTCTCTCTCACTAATGCGCCTTTTTTTTTTGTTGCTCTCTTGGGCCGGCGTTTAAGTGAGAGTTCACTTTACATCTTTGCCCGAGCCAGGACTCGAACCCGGAACCTCACCAACCATAGTCACACTCTAACCACTAGACAAGGTGGCCGGCATTTGGAGCACATGCATAAGAAAGAAGAAAAGTAAAAGTTGTACCATCGACATTTGATATGAGACCTTGAAATAAAATGCTAGAAATTCAAATGAGTGAGATCCAATCCCTGAAAGGTATTTTGAATCAATTTTCATAAATTGCGTTCCTTGAAATTTCAATTTCAATCTTTGCTCCGAAACCGGAAATATATTTTTGTTACGCAAACATAACGCGAAACATTGTAACAGTAGCGAGAATATTTTCATTATTTTTAAACCGTTCGGAGATACGAAATGGTGAGAAATTCGATATGCTTAAGTTCTGGAAAAAGATTAGCTTATCGGAAAATTTCCAAACAATGTTGCTCTCCTAGTATTAAAAAATAAATTTCATGTGTGCAATCTATTTTCAAATTTTTTTTTCAAATGAAATGTTCAATCTCAATATAACAATTCAAAAAGTCTTGAAGAAATTTCAAATTGCAATTGTTGGGAAAATGCAATGCACGCAAGTAATATCGAAATGAGGAAAATAAATACCTTTGTGCGACAGATATAAGTTTAAATCCAACGTTAGAGATGCACAAATACACTGCTCGACATTGAAAATGCAACACCAAGAAGGAGTGGTCAGAAATTGATGAAATTTGATAAGAAGACAGAGACAGCATGGAACAATAAGTGATATTTATTTCAAAATAAATAAGCAAAATTTAGAGCGAGGACGGCGTCGGCTCAGTAAGAAGTAGGACCACCGCGGACAGCGATGCACGAAGAAACACGTCTAGGCATGGAGTCAATAAGCCTACGGATGGTGTCCTGAGGGATGGCACTCCATTCCCTTTCAACCATTTGCCACAGTTCGTCCTCTGAACGAGGCAGTGACAGGTTTTGCAAACGGCGTCCAATCACGTCCCACACATGTTCGATTGGTGACAAGTCAGGAGAGTATGGTGGCCAGGAAAGCATCTGTACACCTCGTAGAGCATGTTGGCTGATTCGAGCACTGTGAGGCCGGGCGTTATCCTGTTGAAAAATTGCATTTGGCAGACCCTGAAGGTAGGGGATTGCCACCGGCCGCAGTATATTACCTACATATCGTTGGGCCGTCATAGTGCCCCGAATACGAACTAGAGGTGATACGGAATTGTATGCAATAGCGCCCCAAACCATTATGCCACGTTGTCGCGCTGTGGGGCGTTCCACAGTTACTGCCGGATTCGATCTTTCTCCACGTCGACGCCACACACGTATGCGATGACTATCGCTGGACAAACAGAAGCGGGATTCATCTGAGAACACTACGGTTTGCCATTCTGCCATCCACGTCGCTCTGGTCCGGCACCATTCCAAACGTTGGAGTCTGTGCTGTGAGGTCAATGGCAGTCTTCTTAACGGGCGCCGTGATTGCAGGCCACGTGCAACCAGTCGACGGGAAATGGTTCTGGTCGACACAGGAATATCCAGGGTACCTTGCACGTGCTGCAGAATCGACGTACAAGTGACTTGCGGGTCCGCCACAGCTTGTCGGTGAATCCGTCGATCCAAGCGGTCTGACGTCACTCTGGCTGCACCTGCACCCCTCAATGTGGCTACATTTCCTCTTTCCAACCATCTCCGACACAGCCGATTCACAGTGCTTGCATCCATGTGGGTATCAGCTGCAATTTGACGTATGGACCAACCTCCCCTTCTCAGTCCGATCACCATACCCCTTGTAAAGTCGTCTATATGCTGGAGGTGTCTTCGTTGAGGACGGCGTGGCATTTCCTCCTATCACACGTATCCTTCGAGACAAAAACCAAATTTCTCCGATAATTAGTCTGGCAGAAAAACCAACATGAACATAGCCCACTTTTCAACTTCATTCTCTTATATCTTACTTCACGTGCGTCGGAGAGCTGCGCATTTCATATCATTTGCATAACTCTGTGACGTGCGTCTACGGTAAAATTTGCATGAATTTCTGACCACTCCTTCTTGGTGTTGCATTTTCAATGTCGAGCAGTGTATACAGGTATACTGCAGACACGGGTTTCGGGGCTACAAGGAGCCTCTTTTTCAACGCAAGAAGTGTGAGCTTTAAGATGAATAATCATCCGATAAAAGCCCCTCCCCCCACCAACGGGACCTTCCACCAACCTTCACCCCCGCCAACGGGAGAAGTAACGCAGCAAGAGGGTAAGCGAGGGGAAAACCATCTTGCGTCGCTGGTAACTTTCTCGAAGAATAAAAATGAAATTAAAAGGCCCAGCAAGCCGATTTTGTTGCAAACTTTTTCGGCCATGGTTAAAACAAAACAAGGAAGTAAATATCAGTTATTGCGTTGTATGTCGGATTCTGGAAGTAATATTTCAGTGATCTTGAGTGAGGTTGCGAAGGCAAGGTTTTATAGCATTAACTACTCTTATCCGTGTATTTCAAGCTAAAACGTTATTGTTGTTTCATATACCACTCGGTTATTCGAGCCCTAGTAGATGAAATCTACTCGATTTAAGGCAGGATTGGTACGCGTCTTCCGTTTTTACGAGAACCATTTAGGCGGAAGACCGTTTTAGCTCTGCATTCATGCCATAAGGACCCGTTTCCAGGGTAAGCATCCATTCATAACACACTTTCGTACACAGAAAGAACACTGACAGGAGAGAGAGAGACAGTACATCCATCCCCAAGCCGGGATTAGAGGCCGGAGCCACCGCATCACTGTCAGACGACTCTGACCACGAGACAAAGTGGCCGATAAGATAAAACGTAAATTCTAAATGCAAAAGCTGTTACGTAAGAGTTGTCACGTGGGAAGAACTTCATTGCCCACAAAACAGGCCAAAACTTTACTTCTTCATTTTGTTTGTAATCCAAAGCAGGAAATAAATAGAGTAATTTTGTTAAATAAATCTACTAGAGTTTGTCTGCAGCTATATTTTCAAGCAATTTTTTGAATCAAAAAATAATAGTTATAATAATAGTAATAATAAGTAATAATAATAATAAATTTAACCTTTGACATTTTCAAAATACATTTTTTGCAATCACGAATTGCAATAGGTGTGTTTGTTGTTGTTGTTGTGTGTGTGTGTATTTAAAATTTAATTTTATTAAGTTAAGCATGATTACTATAATTTGAGTACAAAAACTATTTTATTGTGTGTATTTCATATTTTCGGCTTCAAAATATCGTCCTTTTCCCAACAAAAAAAATAACGTAGCTCAAAATGATAATTTAATTCGAATACACGCTATAAAGTGATTAAACAAATCGCATGTTTCGCCTATTTTGAGCGTTTGACTGCAATTCCTCAATAATTACAAGAAATGGAAAGGGTGTGGCTGCTCTCCGGAATTTGCCCAACATAAGAAAGGAAAATAAATCCTAAAAGAAGGAAATTCGCTACGCTTTGATTTGGATGTGTATTTTAGGCATAATTAAACATTCGAATATGAGAACGAAAAAAAAATAGAAAATGGTGATTTTTATGGGCTGGATGATGAAAAAAAAGAGTATTTATTTCTTCGCATAAATATTGAGCCCTTTTAGTCAATTAAAGTATTTGAAACACATTCTTAAGCTTGGAGATACATTTTAACATTGAAAATAAGCTGTTTCAGCTAAATTCGCTTTCATACTAACCATCGTACCAAATTTTTCCTAGAACTTAAATTTGCAGGCAACCTTTCTATAAAAACAAATTTTAAATTCTCTTTCAAGTAATGTAATGATTTTAAAATTCCGAGGACATAATTTGAATTTTACTCAGCAAAGAATTTCATCAGTATAAGCCTTTGCTTTATGTTTTAGAGAAAGTCTAACCTTTTTTAAACTTTTGGTGACTACTTAAAAAAATTAAAGAAAAGGAAATCATTTTTTCAGATTAAAAAAAAACTACCCCACGTGTTCTTTTAACAGCTGAAAACTTTTAGCATGCCATATGCTGTCAGGCATTTTAATTTTTTCCATTTAAGGATATTTTCCTCTAGAAACGAAACTTTTGCAAACGAAATTATACCAACTCTTTTACAAAAAAAGAGCGAAAGAGGTGGAATAGGAAAGAAATAGTGGAAGTTATTTTAAAAGCAGGCAAAGAGAATTTTAAATGTGTCTCTCTTTTCACATTTGAGTTTCATACATAACTGAAAAGATACCCATTTTCCTGAAGGTTCATCTTTCTTTATGCTGATAGAATGCACTGTGTGATTAAATCTATACTAAAAAAAAAAGACACCCCAAAGCAACAATTGTTGAACTTTTAACCAAGTCTCTTCAAAGAACATTTCCACTAAAAAACCGACTTATAAAAAAATAATTTATTATGTAAACATCGTGTTTTCTGTACTGATATTACCTAGAGGTTACTTTTTATTTGAACCTGTAGTTCGAAATAAACACGACATATGTAAAAATGCATTAAAATTATTATTTATTGTGAACTATTTATTACAAAAATAAAGTATATGAAATTAAAGTGACATTCCCCCCCCCCCTTCTTGCCAATATTGTTAGGGTTGGCGAATCCCATCAACTAATGAATTAATAAAACATAACTTGGCAAAACAATACAGCTTGCTTACTAGGCATAGTGATGATTACGCCCTATGACGGCAATTCGTAACAATTGATGCAGTATTTTTCATTGATTTTTTTAATCACGCAATATGTTTTTTACTTGCCATGATAGCATTTTCTTATAGTTTTCTTTTGAGACAATTTTTCTGTCGCTGTTTCATTAGTAAGAAATACAAAGATTACGCTAAAATAAAAGTTGCACGCCATCTGCAGAACATCGTAAAAGTGAATGTATTTATTAATAAATTTTACTGCAGATTCTTTCAGGCAAATTGGCAAATCTTTCTCGTTGAAAATAATTTATTTGTAGTCTCAGCACAGAAAATTCTTTTTCTGACTCCAATATTCTTGCTACTGTATATAAACGGCATAAACTCATTTCACATCTTTGGAAATTGTTGAAAGATTTCTTTCTGACGCAATTTTTTTTCGGTAAAATGAATTGCGTGGTGATGGTTTTGTTGTGTTTAAACTTAGATTACTACGTCTGTAACGGTGCAATTTCCCACCATCATTCTCCTGCAAAAATAATTAATTTTTTGAAGACTGAACTCATACCGAATAAATAAATAAAAATAATACAGTGAAACTTCGGTTACTCCACACGTGGATAACTCTACTACCTCAGTAATTCGGCATTTTTTTTTCTAATGGTTGGTCTAATGTTAATTTTAATGGGCACAAACCTCTCTATGTTGACCCACATTTACAGGAACCTCTGTCAGGTGACATCCACTTGTTCTTTTAGCCCCCTTTTCCCTACGGATTATCTTTTACACTGACAATTTCTGGCACTTTTGCGGTTTATAAGTCAGTTAATTCATTTATTTTGCTTGAAAAAAAAGAGATCTTTTAGTCCGACGAGAAGAGGAATGCCACCCGCTGTGGGTACAGTCCCGGACTAAAAGAGAGGTCTTAGAAGTGGTGTGTGTGTGTGTGTGGTGTGTGTGTGTGTGTGTGT
>JAXGGA010006226.1:0-71398 GCA_038373865.1 Uloborus plumipes
AGGAGGTCACTGGTTTTCTTGCAATTTTCGCGTGCAGATAAACTGACTTTCAGGTTGTTTTGCTTGGCGTAGTTCAAAAACAATTTAAATGCAATTGACAAAAACTTTTTAATTATACTTTGACTTAGTGCTTGAAGTATTTTTGGAGGATTAAACTTTCACGCAAAGCCAGTCACCTCTAACCGCTTACAACTAAACCTAAATTATACCTGCCGACCAAGGAGTTTACTCACAAGTGCTCTTTACGTCAAGTTTCTAACTGTTGACATTTGAAACACGATTGAAATTCCAATCTTATAACACACAGTGCCCCACTTACTAAAGCTTTGTGTCCCCTCCCACTTGAACTGCCACTATTGCATCATGCGTAGCAATAGTATTTAGCAGTTATGTCAAACTGTCGATAGCACAGTCGATTAAACAATAGTCTCCGACTTTCGATTTTGCTGATAGTACTTAGTTGAATTTGAAGTAATATCTAATTTAAAATGAAAACCACAGAAAAATTTGCATCTACAACAGTGGTTCCACAATGTCATTAACTCATTCAAATGTACTAGGGTGTTCATTATGTATTGGGCATTTTTCAAAAATTAAAATTTTCTTGCTTCCAACATCTTATCTTATTCTAATGGACACAAATACAGGCTGTACCAAATTTTCTCGCATTTGGACAATTTCTAATTCAAAAAAAGCCTTAAAGTTCAATCAGTCTAAGTAGGAATTTTTTAAAAGGGTTTCTTTTCTCTTAAATAACACAAATATTTCTAAAGGATGAATACATTTTGTCATGACAAAAATGCCTTATAAGTTTAAAACATAATGTGAACAAGAAAGTATTGAACATTATTTTTTTCTAAGTGAATATTTAGTAACAGTAGGGCATCTTTTACGGTCTTCAGAACCAATGTGTAAAGCAAATTGTTTTCCACTTCCATTTGTTGTGAGAGTATTATTGTATTCCTGAATTAAGTTTATACTGCTTCTGCAGTATCACATACAAAGATTGTTTGCTTCGATTTCTCTATTTCGTTTGTATATCCAGGTCATCCTTTTATGTTGAAGGGTCTTCATTGAGTATAGCGGAACGGATGTCAGTGAAAAATATTTAGTACAGTTACCTTAGAAAAAAGAAAATGAGTTGGGCGAGTCCAGAAATAAAGCGGTTACGCGGTTTCTATTTCAAAATAAATAAATAAATAAATAAATAAGACAAAAATCTTGCTAAATGAAACAAGAGTTTTATGCAAGAGTATTTTTATTAAATCATGCGCCTTATAACGGTGTTATTCGAGAGCAAAACACGAAAACTATGCTTCGAGTGGTATTCAGTTCCTCCTCAAAAACATCAGAAAATTAGCCTCTAAACCATATTTTACATAAAGGTCCAAAGATTCAATTATATTTAAGCTTTATTTTTATTAACTTCAGAACTCATTCTCTCACACTATCCATGGATATAAAAAAGTCTTAAAATCATAAGAGTTTCTTAGGAATAATTGACTTCTAAGAAATCGTACGAAGTACAGACGTTACCCCAGACGTTTGACATTCATATATGGTACGGTATTTGTACGCTATTTAACAATAAAGACAATTAAGCAATTGGCTGCAGGTGAGCAGTCTTTTTTTTTTTTTTCCCCTACTTCATAAAGCACCGAAACTCGTCGAAATAGTCTTTTACATGGGCGACCTCCTTTACAGGGGCAGATTCAACATAAAAAGGCTCGAAGTATCGTTCTTGAAATGAATGAACTAACGATAAAAGGGCAAATTTGTACACGGTAACATAATTCTCGCCCGATGACTTAAAAGCGACTATTTATCCTAAAAATTAGGGAAAAGAATAATCTAAAGGTGTTTGGTATGAAGTTGGATTCAATAGCCGATAACTTCAGACTACAAATCAAGCGAAGTAAATAAAAAACGATAATTACTTTTTAATGTAGCTAAAATGTATTATCTACTAGGATTTCTAGTGGATCATAAATTTTTAATATTTTCTTCCACAGCTTACCTTTTATGCAGTGCCTTTCGCTGCCGTAAAAAAAGAAGAAACTATGATAAAGCAGCAATTAATGGTTTTAAAAAAGCAGGTCGGCGACGAGTAACTAAAAATTTGAATTTCTAGGTACATCTAATTCTTTTAATATTGTTAAGGGTAAAAATATGTAAATTATAAATAAATAATTGCGTACCACTTTATGCGTTAAACTTTTATTAAAAAAAAAGAAAGAAAGAAAAAGACTTCTCATTTCAAAGAAAACTAAAATAATCGTTTTCTACAGTAATGCGGTATTTTAAATCAGAAAAGAGTCAAGACGCTTAAATAGTTCTGTATCATAATAATAATTGAAAACTTGTTTAAGCTTAAATAAAGGGAAGTTTGAGGATATAATTGAATACGATAAGTGCAAAGTAATTAAACCTTTCCGGCTAAGGGCTCTCGAGCCTCAGTTAAATACACTAAAGAATCCCCAACAGTTTAAATCGCAACTTCTCATTGCTTGCTAAGTGGCTTCGAGACTTTCTCTAAGAAAATATACATTGCTTCGTTGCTGTGTACAATAGATTATTCCTAATAAATTCATTTCGCCAAAAATTTTAATATTCGCTCTTATTACGATATGCTCTTTTATTGTTGCTAAGATTTTATTTGATTTTGTAAAGAAATGTGCAAATAACTTGAAGATAATTTATGGTACTTTAGTCTAGTAAAATATTATTTTGTAAGATCAACATTTTTTCCGGTTCAAACTACATATCGAAACGAAAACTTAAGTGAAGTAACTAAAATATTATAATTTTTTATAGAAGGAATATTTATGGTCACTCTGTATGCTTCCTGTGTTACCATATTCATTGACATAAATTTTTGAAACTGAAGAATGTCGCCAATATATTGAAACACAGCATTAAATATTGTTTTTAAAATGGCTGTTTCAGCTGCAGTTGTTCTGAGTAATAAATTAAAAGGGGTCATATTTTACCCCATAATCTATTTTACTCCAACTGGTACTATATTTTATTTGGAGACGAAGCAGCCTGTTTTTTTTTTCTTTCAATTTCCCCTTGTATTCCAAAAAATTGATTTCTTCTAACAATTCCTAACAGAAGATGCGCTTTCTTGTTGAATGTTGTTGATTTCTCATTGTTTTCAACGTTCGGTATAACGACCACCTCCGTTTCATAGAGAAAGGTCTTTATAAGGAGTGGTCACTATAAGAGATAGAGTTTTTAAAAATACTCATGCACCATGCATTTTCACTACTTTCATTGAAATTGGATATTTTTTTTAAGATTTTAACTTGGTACTCAAATTCTTATTTTTTTAATTGGAATTAAAAAATATGTTAGTGCAAAGTACTATCAAAAAATATTAAGCAGATTTTAAATTAGAAAATATTGGGAAAAATAAGTACATATTTACAAATCTTATATTTTATGAAGAAAAAATTATAAATAGTGGTTTGCCTTTACGCAAAACATCAGTAATAGGTGACGTTAGAGTCCAATACTTTTTTTGACTTGAAAAAACAGAATTTAAATTCCTAATAGGATTAGAAACATTTTTTATACTATAGGGGATAGCATTACACGCTTCTTCATTTCCTCTTGTATCATCTAAAGATGAAACATGAATTTCTTCCCTCCCCCTTTCAAAGTTGCGCTGTACACTAAGGACTCCATGCACTATGTCATTTCAAGTTTAAAATTCAGAAATACTGTCTCATTTTTTGAGGTTAAACCTTCCTCGTATTTAAGCATGCTTCTGGTCTTCTCTGATCTTACCAAAATAGGGGTGATAGGAAAGATAACAATATGGCGAAGAATGATAAGAAGCATTTTCAGTCGTATCAAGCAACGTAGAACGATGCTAATTTCAAGTAGATAGTTAGTTGAATATGCCTAAAGGATACCAAATGCAAGTTCTAAGTTGCAAACTTGGAAAGTTCGAACTCAAAACCCATCACCCCTTTTTTAAGTGAAATGGTTCGCGAGTGCTAGGTACGGCTTTCACGGACGGACAGTACGTATTGTTTGGAAAAAAGCCGGAAATAGTGTCCGCTGAATTTGGTCGATACTTAAGATTAAATACAGAAAGGTCGTTATACAAAAAGCAAATTGACATAGAGTATATACTCTGTTAAAAATTCAGGAAGCTTTTACGGTAAATGTTATTGTAAAACGTAGCGATTACCGTACAGAATATTTTTACAGTAAACTGTACCGATAAAAAGAATTGCGATTGCAGCTCCAATTGATCACCCCGTGACGAACTGTGAGATGCAGATGACCCCCTATTTTCGCTCTCCTGATGTGTCTCATATGGGCGATTTTCTGTAAACTGGTAATTGGCTGTCCGGACTGAGTATTTCAAAAATAATTAAGTGTAATAAAGTAATTATCGCTCTTAATACAAGTACAGCATTAATACTTTGTGGCCCAATTGTATTTGGAGTGATAACAATTTAATTTTTTTTCTAAAAATTATCTAAGCGTTAAAAACACAGTCCCCTGGCTGCCCCAATTCCATAGTCTAACTGTTAAAGATAGTATTTCAAAAAACCTATTAACACTACATAAATTTGGCAATTAATCTAAAATCTAATTAATATCTAAAATAGAATAATGAAGCTATGTTTTTCTTATGAAATAAGGTATAATTACGTATTTCTAAAACTTAAAATTGCCATGTAAATTCTGTCCGGAGTTTTTTCAAACAGTCCCCTGCAACAAATTCAAAACTGTAATACGAAAAATCTATAACTTTTGCAAATTCTTTTTGGTATGAAGTTTAAAGTAATTAGTGTGAATTTGCCGAAATCGCCGAGAACGGTGTTGAAACGCTACTTTACTTAGTTTGAAAGCCGCATTTGTGATGAAAGTATGCATCAGGGTCGTTGCGAAAACAGTCCTCTGGGAAGTGATTTTATTAATGTCAATTAATTAAATTATAAAACATATTAGTTATGTCCATGATTTGTGACTAAATTTATAGGTAGTCTCGTAACTAATTATGTTCCAATAGTTTTGCAGATATTACGCAACAAAGAGCAAAAACACAGTCACCTGGCACAGTCCCCTGCCTAGTTATACTAGGCGGGGGACGTACCCCCTATCATGATTTATCAGAAAAAAAACAAACTTCAATTGGCCCTCTTTCAAACCAAAGTAATAGATTCATTTTCTGAGCAATAGTATTATAGTTATACGAACATTTCAAAAAATCGTGCCCGGACAGATTTCGTGTGAAAAATGACGAGTTTACAGAGAATCGCCCATATATTACTGTGGATAAAAAAGCAGTGTGAAAAAATTGGGTCCCGGGTTCGATCCTTGTCGTTCGTATCTCGCGCTTTTTAGTTCTCGTTTTCTCTTCCGTAAAATTTTACAGTAAAAAAATATTTTACGGTAAAAGTTACTGGCAACATGGATGCCAGTAACTTTTACTGTAAAATTTCTGGAAAATTTTTTTACAGTGTAGGGATAAAGTTGGGGCTTTCCCCACTGGTCGTCATTATGAGATGATCTTTATACTGCATGGTCGTTACAACGAGCGTCAACGTATAATGATTTTCCAAAACATTAGCAATTGAGTTCTCAGAAGTAGCACGTTGAAAACGTTCTGCTTCAATTTGTAAAAAGAAATCGTCAACATTTGAATCATGATGACAGCCAATGTCATTTAAAAGTCCTCGCGTTTTTGACGTCCATGAATCGAAGGAAAGAACACTCCTTAAAATGGAAGTTGACGATTCAAACGCATTTTTGCATGTCAAGTTTTATATCGTGTTAAACGATTATCAGTCCTAAAATTTCATTTTAAAGTTGTAAAGTATAATATTAAATTATTTTTAACTAGCGGGACAAGACAGGCATTTCAAGTACAGCTATTTTGCATTAACTGGGTTCGAAAGTATTGCATTCTTTAGTTTGACTTACCTAAAATGCAAATGAAAAATGGACGATGTTTAGGTCGCATAATTCTTTCGGTATAAATTTTTGAATGATAGCATTTATTATTGACACATGTCTCCAGGGCTTGAAGTCACTTTCTGGTGCAATTATAACCTTCAGTAAATAAAACAGACCAGTCTCCTTACATCCGATGAAGTACACAGCTCCTGTACATATAGATTCACTAGAGACAGCAAATAAATTCACTCGAGAATAGTTAGCTGATTTCGTTTTCTTCTGCATCTAGCCAATAATATTTGCCAACTACTAGTTTGACTTTCGCCAAGGTCCCGCAAATACGTGTATGCAATGGCACTAATATTGGGTGGACTCAAAATTGTTTGTTTAAAGTCATTTTTTTTATTTTCGTGAAAAAGGAATATAAATCGGGAAATATAATTAAAATGACCTTTTAAAGAATGTTTAATGGTTTTATTAATTCACAAATTTCTAGAGCTTTTCTTTAGTTTACACCAAAGTTAGTGCATCATGATTTGGTCTACGAATTAAAAATAAATATTCATATAAAACAGGGACATTTTTTTGCCTTGTTTTTGTTTTTACTTAGGGTTTGGAGAAGTTTATTTTTTACCCTACTTTTCGCCGTACTATTGTTCTTAGAGATTTGCAAAGGGATTTTTGTTAACAGCAATAAAGTGAAAACGAAAAAAAAATAGAATAATGAGAATAGGTTTGAAGGGTTAATTATATTTTTTTGACCTTTAATAGCATATAATTGATTTTAATAAATCATAACTTTCAAGAGCTACTTGAGTATACACAATTTTTAGTAATAGCACCATTTTTTGAACTTCAAACGGAACATAAAAGTGCATGAAAAACGACACATTTTTTTCCCTTAATGCTTGGTGAAGAAACTTTTTGATTCTTTTTTGCCTTACTGTTTTTAGTTTTTTAAACAGATTTTTGTTAACTTCAACATAAGTTTAAAAAGATGAGTTAGAATGATGGAAAAATATGAATTTGAAGAAAGCAAGTTAGTGGGTGGATTTGGAACCCATTAGTCTGTATAAGTTAGTCACTTTACGCAACTTAGAGACAACAACACTTTAATTATTCATGATATGAAGTAAGACACGGAAATACATGTTGCCAAAAAACGCCAAAAAAGAAAATGCCGTTATAATATTCTTGCTGCTGTATTTTGAATCATAAATGCAACCCAACAAAACCCAATATTTTTATTACTCCCTTTCATTTATTCCCAAGTGACAAAGGACATTTATCTAAATCCGTACATGGAATTTGTCTAACTCGATACTAAAGAAATGTATGCTTGTCATATCTATAACGCATTCCTTACAACGATAATAAAAGGAATATAATCAAAGGAATTCATTTAAAAAGGCAATAAAACAAAGTTATCATTTTTTGGGTCGCAGGCTATGCCTACACAAAAGAATTTACCGAAGGAAAATACATTTCTGCTTCAATTCCTGCTTCATTAACAACACCTGTCTCGTAAAATTTTAGCTTCTCCGATAAAAGTCAATCTCTTTCCCTAGTTGATGTTCAAGATAGACGAGGTCATTGAGCAATCGGAGATCCATTTTCGTTCGAAATGGTTCGAATCACGAAAACCCCGCGGCCAATCCTTTTTCTCGCTTTTTGGATATTTTGTCGCCGACGTTGGGACATAAGCTCGACTTATTACTTTCAAAATTGAAGTGGAGACAGAGATATTCTCTAAAGGATGAGTTTTATTGGAACTAGCTACATGAGATTTACATCCCTTCTGCCTTTTAGGGTGGAGCGAAAAAAACAAAGTTTTTATTTTCGAATCGTAATAGTGCGGAAAAGTTGCAATTGGTGAAGAGTTACAAAACAAATCAAAAATTTTTGAAGTCGGATAATATCTTCCGTTACCGCAACGAGCCTGAAATTTTGAAAAAATGAAAATTTTCATGTGTTTTTAGCGATTTTTTAAAATTTTGATTTTAATGTTTTATTTTAATGCTCTTGGACAGAAAAGTTAGGTTTGGTGAAGCCTTCTGAAATTTTGAAAAATATATTGAAATCGAATAATACCTTCTGATCTAGGAACAAGCCAGAAAAACCAAAAAATTACAAAACTTCATCTTTTTTTGGGGTGATGAAAAAAAAATTTAAAAAAATGTTTTCATTTTTTTTTCTTTTTTACCCGGTATCATTGCGTAAAGCCTTTTAAAAAGCACTATATTACTCTTAAACATTAATTTTTTTCTTGATTTTTCAGGTATCTTCTAAACATGCAAAACTACCATTTTTTACAACAATGAAACATTTTCAAATAATCGAAAGTTATAAAATATTTTCCAAAATTTCTACAATCCAGTACAAAAATCCACTAAATAAAACATCCACTCCAAAAAAAGGCTAATTTAATCACTAAACTATAAACAATTTTAATACCTAACTAATTATATACAGTTTCTTAATCCCCTTTTGTAGTCTGTGCCTTCTATAATTATGTTACCTAACTTTACTGACTACCCACAGAATCCTTTAACATTAATTTAATTAGAAACTTATTTTAAAATTAAAACTTCTTTAAAATTAAACCTAGTTAGGTTAGGTATAGTGTATAGAATGAGACTGCAAAATGCAATTAAATATTCAGAAACTAACATATAATGAGGTAGGTATTAAAATAGTTCATCGTTTAGGGATAAAAAATATTGTTCATCTTATGAGTGAGTGTTTTGTTCAAAGGATTTTTATACTGAAAAAGTTAAACAAATTTAATAATTAGGTATGGGTATGAAGTTGTATGTAAATATTATGCATTCTTTTTTTCTGTTTAGCTCTTAGATGTTTTTTAATGGCTGTTTTGTTTTTAATACGCTTTTACTAGTTTCACATGTGGGTTTGTCAGTATGTATGTAACTCTGAATAAAAGATAAAATTCACGTTCTTTAAAAATACAAAAGTGTTATATTTAATACTATTGTTAATACTAAAGGCTAAACTATATTATTACATGTTGATGTTATTGAATGCTATTATTAGTACTAAAGGCTAAACTATATTACATGTTGATGTATTATAATTGTGCATGTAAACTTATAATTTGAAATGGTTTAAAGCTTTATAGTTTGATTAACTCTAAAAGCGTATTTTTTAGTTTTTTAAACTTAAATTTAATTATTTATTTCAAAATAATTTTGTGTATGAAAAATTAGAAATCAACAAAATCTAAAATTTGTTTTGTCTTCTATACTAATACATTCCTTATATTTATGGCTTTCATATGAAATGTGTTCCAAAATCATCACCGAGATGCTTATAGTAACCTTTTAAGCACAAGTTTCTCTGCAATCGTGTTTCAAATGTTCAATTGTCATGATAACATGTTTTAACATTTTTTGCATAAGGCTAATAGGAGTGTGTGGGGCAGTAGTGCCCTCTCCTTGTCAAATGCTTTCCAATCCTTAATTTTTGTTACACCTTGCCCCACTTTGCCTGGGACTGTGTTACTGTAGGCACCAAGATAACCTTAAAGCAAACTAAAAGCAACTAAAAAGCAAAAAATAATAGATAACATTTACATAAAATTTTTTACCCATACCTAATTATTAAATTTGTTTAACTTTTTCAGTACAAAAATCCATTGAACAAAACACTCACTCATAAGATGAACAATATTTTTTATCCCTAAACGATAAACTATTTTAATACCTACCTCATTATATGTTAGTTTCTGAATTTTTAATTGCATTTTGCAGTCTCATTCTATACACTACCTAACCTAACTAGGTTTAATTTTAAAGAAGTTTTAATTTTAAAATTAGTTTCTAATTAAATTAATGTTAAAGGATTCTGTGGGTAGTCAGTTAAGTTAGGTAACATAATTATAGAAGGCACAGACTACAAAAGGGGATTAAGAAACTGTATATAATTAGTTAGGTATTAAAATTGTTTATAGTTTAGTGATTAAAATTAGCGTTTATTTTAGGAGTGGGTGTTTTATTCAGTGGATTTTTGTACTGGATTGCAGAAATTTTGGAAAATATTTCATAACTTTCGATTATTTGAAAATGTTTCATTGTTGTAAAAAATGGTAGTTTTGCATGTTTAGAAGATACCTGAAAAATCAAGAAAAAAATTAATGTTTATGAGTAATATAGTGCTTTTTAAAAGGTTTTACGCTATGATACCGGGTAAAAAAGAAAAAAAATGAGAACATATTTTTTTTAATTTTTTTTTTCATCACCCCAAAAAAAGATGAATTTTTATAATTTTTTGGTTTTTCTGGCTTGTTCCTGGATCAGAAGGTATTATTCGATTTCAATATATTTTTCAAAATTTCAGAAGGCTTTACCAAACGTAACTTTTCCGTCCAAGAGTATCAAAATAAAACATTAAAACAAAAATTTTAAAAAATCGCTAAAAACACACGAAAATTTTCATTTTTTCAAAATTTCAGGCTCGTTGCGGGAACGGAAGATATTAACCGATTTCAAAAATTTTTGTTTTGTTTTGTAACTCTTCACCAATCGCAACTTTTCCGCACTATTACGATTCGAAAATAAAAACTTTGTTTTTTTCGCTCCACCATATTAAACATGTTTTTAAATAAATTTTACAAATACCTTTGTACTATTCATGTAAAAAAAAATTACAACGTTAAGAAGGCACAAATAAGCAGGGATACTGCAGACACGTGTTTCGACGTTACAAGGAACGCCTTTTTCAATGCAAAAAAAAAAAATTGAGCTTACGGATGACATCCGAAAAAAGCAACGGAAACAGAAGCGAACAGCTTAAAAAGCAAACATAGCGGATTACCTGAACACCAATAAAAAAATTTTAAGCCAAAAAAAGATCCAATGGGAAAATAAAGATTGAACCGAAGCTTTCTACCAGGTACGAAATGGAAAGAAAGAATTCGATTGGCGACACGATAAGCCAAAAGGCTAACATAATAAAAAACACCAAGCTAAACTGTTAACCGCAAGAACAAAAAAAAAAGGCAGAATGAAAGAAAGCGAATCGGTAAATGAAGAAAAATAAAAAGAAAAATAAAGACAAGTAAGAAAATAGGAAAATGCCAGCAAAATCAGAGGAATAAATTAGAAAGGGAAAAGGCAAAATTATACAAATGGACGCCAAACAGCAGAAAAATAAGGAATAGCATTGCGATCGTTAACTAAGTCGAAACTGTTTTTTAAAATATGGAAGGATTCCCAAAAATCAAGATCTGATGGGTTGGGGCATTTTTGGACAATTTGAAAAGAATTAAAATCGAAAGAATGATTCTTTTCCCAACAATGTTGCGCAATACTAGACTTATTCAATTGTTGCTTTTTCACATAATTCTGATGCTCCTTTAAGCGGAATTTCAAAGCACGTCGCGTTTGTCCTATATAAGAAAGATTTTAATTGCAATTAATTTTTTAAATATCACAACTGTTAAGAAGATGAATGGGATCTTTAGGAGAAGAGAAACATAGTTTATTCGTAGGGGAGTTGAAACGTTTGAGAATTTTAGCAACCTGATAACTCGCAGAGGGAAAGAATGGCAAAACAACCAAATTCTTTCTAATGAAAGTTCTCTTAACAAAAGTTGTTTCGGATTTGTTAGAAAGTTTTTTTTAAAAATGGAATCAATCAAAGTATGAGGATAGTTTCTATCAAGAGCCACAGCTTTAAGATAATTGAGTTCTGCTTTAAGAAGTTCCGGTGAAGAACAAAGATTAATTGCACGCTGAACAAAAAAATGAAATGCAGCATATTTTGGGCTAGGAAAGTGAGATGAAAGTCGATGAGGAGGTAAGGCGTTCCTTGTAACGCCGAAACACGTGTCTGCAGTATCCCTGCTTATTTGTGCCTTCTTAACGTTGTAATTTTCTCTACATATTTTTAAATATTTGGTTTGCATTACTGTCTAGGGGCCTCGGTGTCTCAGATGCAGAAGTTTCGTCTCGAAAGCAAGATGTCGCGGGTTCGATTCCCGCCAGTGCCCTGTGTGATATTTCCTCTCTCTCTCTCTCTCTCTCTCTCTCTCTTTGTGTTGCAAATCTTTCTTGTGTTGTCTTATCTATGTTAATACAGAAAAGTCCAACCTCTCAAAGCAATTGCAGGGCCACCTGATAGAAATTATTGATTAAGAACTATGACACGATAACAACAATAACAACATTACTGTCTGAATACATGGCACAATATAAATGCGTACATTTTTACTTTGGAAAACATTGAAGCAATTAAAACTTAGATGTCTTTGCAATGTATCTACCCTATGTAATATAATCAATAAAACTGCCAATTCAATGGGAATTCAAACTGTTGTCTCTGTGTTAATGAAAGAACGGATATTTGTACGAGTTTGACATTTACACTAAAAATAAAAAAATAACTGTTTTACTATTTTCTATTATTAAAACATTATACTTGGACTGCATACCGTATTCAATTCGTGATGTTTTCATACTACTTTTTATACTCATAAAAAAGATTAGTAAAGATCTTTTTCAACTTCATACATTAAATTTCCCCTCTATATAAAGGAATCAGTGTAGTTTTCCAGTTTCTGAATGAATGTATCTCATTAAACCTGGGGAGGGAGGGGGGGTGCCCTAAACACACAAACTATTGAAAATTGTTCTAATTAAAATTACTTTAAGCATGAACAGAAGACTATGCTAAAAGAGTTCATACACAATAAAGAAAAGTAATTTTCTTCAACGGAAGGTATCATACAGCTTTAGTTTAATATTTTTAAAAAATACAGAATTTAAATAGATAGAAATATTTATTTTTTTAAAGTACCTATTCAATTCATGCTTAATTTGGGAAAATTTAGAAGGTTCTAAGATGGCTATGCACGTTTGGGTATGTCACTTCTTCCTTTTCACCGCCAAAGTTTGAGGAAATACCAATTCAACCTTTTTTTTTCTTATTCAGTTATTGTATTCACGGTGTATACTTTTACAACTTCTACATACCTTTTATTATTTACATTTATCTTCATCAAAAATTAATATATTTTTGATTCAGTAAAATATTTTGTATAATTAAATACGTTAGGAGGCTTTTTTTTTTCTTTTTTTTGATATTATGAACATTCTGAAGCAATGCAAATTTTTCTTTTATATTGATCTGGACGTTTGTCATATGTACACTTATACATACGGGCGATTCTCTGTAAACTCGTCATTTTTCACACGAAATCTGTCCGGCCATGGTTTTTTGAAATGTTCGTATAATTATAATACTATTGCTCAGAAAATGAATCTATTACTTTGGTTTGAAAGAGGGCCAATTGAAGATTGTGTTTTTCTGATAAATCATGATAGGGGGTAAGTCCCCTTCCTAGTATAACGAGGCAGGGGACTGTGCCAGGTGACTGTGTTTTTGCTCTTTGTTACGTAATATCTGCAAAACTATTGGAACATAATTGGTTACGAGACTACCTATAAATTCAGGCACAAATCGTGGACATAATAACTAATATGTTTCATAATTAAACTAATTGACATTAATAAAATCACTTCCCAGAGGACTGTTTTCGCAACGACCCTGATGCATACTTTCATCACAAATGTGGCTCTGAAACTAAACAAAGTATCGTTTCAACACCGTTCTCAGCAGTTTCAGCAATTTCAGCCTGACTACTTTAAACTTCATGACAAAAAACATTAGCAAGGGTAACAGATTATTTCTATTGGAGCCTCGAACTTGTGGCAGGGGACTGCTTGAAAAATATTCGGACAGAATTTACATGACAATTTTAAGTTTTAGAAATAAATAATTAGACCTTATTTCAGAAAAAAGATATAGTTGCATTATTCTATTTTTAGATATTAATTGCCAAATTTATGTAGTGTTAATAGGTTTTTTGAAATATTGCCTTGAAGTGTTAAACTATTGGATTGGGACAGCCAGGGGACTGTGTTTTTGGTGCTTAGATAATTTATAGAAAAAAAATTAAATAGTTACCGCTCCAAATACAATTGGGCCAAGAAGTATTAATGCTTTACTTATATTAAGAGTAATAATTACTTTATTACACTTTATTATTTTTAAAATACTCGATCCGGACAGCGAATTACCAGTTTACAGAGAATCGCCCATACATATCATGAGTCATTACTATTTTCCACGTCGTACCTTCAGCATCGTGCTTTTAAGATTGCCGTATATTTTTTGTAAAGATAATAGAAACCATATTAAACAGAGCCGCTAAAGTAAAACAGTCGATACTTAACTCAAATCGTCTACAGACAAAGGTAGACCAAATAAATATTTGTAAAAGCATATAAAACAAAGTTGGAAACACAAATGCGCAGGAACGCTGCAGACACGTGTTTCGGCGTTATAATGAACACATTTTTCAATGCAAAAATGTGAGCTTATGAGTGCACAGACATCTGACAAAAGCTTTTTTCGGATTTTTGTGCATCTGTGTTTTGAAATTTTGCACTGAAAAAGGCGTTCCTAAAGCCCGTGTCTGCAGTATTCTTGCGCATTTGTGCTTTTCAACGTCGTTTTATATGCTTTTATTCAACGCACAAAGGTATTTATCTATTTAAATATATGTATTTTGTGTTCTGGTTATCAAGATAATATAATTTTATTAAAAACATTAAGAGCAGTGGCATCAGAAATAAACTATTAACAAGCTATGAAAAGTCAAAATTGTAATTTATAAAAATTGATGGAGAAATTTCAGCTTTAAAAATCATTTATTGCTATTAACCAGCAGTCGATTATGATTTGCCGATTAAACGGTAATCATTAATCGGCCAATTAGCTGTCGGTGCATCCCTAGTTGCAAGCAACATTAGGAGGTTTATCTACAAACTTCGTAATGCTGCTTAACAGAACAAATTTACTGCAGTCAGCATACAAAATCAAGTTCATTTTGAAATATTTATGAGTAAGAAAAGCAAAAACAAAGACTTTCTGAAATTTCTCATTCATGGTTAACAATGTAAATATTATTAAAATACCTATGCTTGGATGTCATCTAAAATTTTCGCCCCTTCTTCAATTAATTTTCATAACCCTAACTGAGCGAAATTAATTCAAGATTAACTTTAACTATGAGTGTGAAATAAACCCTCAAGCGATAAGAAAATATTTAGTTAAAAATTAAATGCGCTGAATTAAAATTAACACTTTTTTTTTATTTGAAGTTAATGAAGCTGACTTAGAGAATTATCCTTCCGGGCATCGAAAGTAGTTTTAACTTTTTAACAACTTGTAGATTTTTTTTTTTTTTTTGCACTAGCTGGAAATCAAGTGTTTTATATTCTACGTTATTTGAAGAAGTTTTAGAATATATATGTAATGCCTCATTAACCAGAGAAACTTACGAACAAAAATAATTGTTTTTATTTTTTCTTTTTTTTTCTTTAAGATAAGAGGAAGAGTAGCTCTGAAAAACTGCTAAAAATATTTATTCAGCTAACAGCCTAAAAAAAGACTATTCTTACTATTTTTATTTTGAAAAATAATGACAAAAAGTAAAAAAGAGGCAGCGATGTTTTTTCTTTTTTTTTCAACTGGAATTTTTTCAGCCGAACCGTGAAACAGCGTAATGAATGCAGAGATTAATTATATTACAGTATTATACAGTATTACAGTAGACCCCAGGGTCGTAACCAGACTATTTTTTCAGGGAGGGTTTTACCAAAACATTTCTCGTGAAATCTATATGATAAATAACATTTGATTTCATGTACTAAATTATACTGCTTTTTGTTACAGTAGATGCTTAAAGGGCATAAACGTGAAAAATAAAGTAATAATATATCTTTCCAATGAAGAAAAAAATTCTGAGTATTTTCGCCATTGTTAAAAGGTGTATGTTGTGTATGGAATTATGTTTACAAAAGTACAATCAAGGTAAATCAGTTAATTTGAACTATCATTCAATAGTGATAATTTCATTTTTCGAATGAAATTGAAAAGTAAATAAGAAAATCAAAAATAAAGTAGTAATAATACTATTTTTCAGCAAAAAATGGCTTTAAAAAGCCTTTTTTTTCAGAACGGCGGTTTTAAAAATTTGGGAGAGGGTTTGAACCCTAAAAACCCACCCCTTAAATACGACCCTGGTAGGCCCAATTAAATTACAGTATAACTACAATTAACCGAATTGATTTCGACCAAGCTGTTTCCGGTTAATCGGCTGCTCCGGATAAAAGAGGGACTTGAAAGGAGATCGCAGAAACATTAACTCGGGATTAAAATACGTTTATTTTTAGAAAAAAGAAATTAAATATGATTGATCTTTTCAATTCTAGGCCCCAAATGCAAATGACACGGACTGACCTCGCAAGAAAAGTGTTTAAAAAAGCGCTATGACTTTAATTCATTCATTCTCTCAACTCATAACTCATTAACGAATTCAGAACTCATATAACTGATTAACGAATGCAGAGATTAATTATATTACAGTATTATACAATATTACAGTAGATCCAATTAAATTACAGTAGAACTATAACTAACCGAACTGATTTCGACCAAACTGTTTCCGGTTGATCAGCTGCTCCGGATAAAAGAAGGACCTGAAAGGAGACCGCAGACACCTTAACTCGGGATTAAAATACGGCTCATTTTTAGAAAAAAGCAATTAAATATGATTGATCTTTTCAATTCTTCGCCCCCAAATGCAAATGACTCGGACTGACCTCGCAAGAAAAGTGTTTAAAAAGCGCGCTATGACTTTAATTCACTCATTCTTTAAACTCAATTCTACTTTCTTTCGTACTGAAGCATATAGTATAGAAAGTCAAGGAGAGACTATTCGTTGATTAGCGATCGGACTTATCATAGGGAAAAAGTCTTCAAAAGTAGACAACTGACTGGAACTTACATCAGGAAAGTAGATTTATTCAATTTTATTTTCATTCGGAATTCTAGTGGATTTCCTGAACTGTTCCTGTTTATTATAATGCAAGCAATTCTATTCATGTAAAAGATTAGTGTACTGTACATTAAAAGATTTTATTTAATGTAAATATGTTCTCCGTTTCAGTTTTCAAAATTTAAGATCAAAATGAACGGACATGAAGCGATCAGATTAGATTCTTATAATTGTAATGAATAAGTTTTCGCAATATGTGTCATGTAAGTCCGAAAATGCAATTTAAATTTATGAAAAGATAAAATTGTTCAGTTAAATTCTTATTGCGCTATTAAACATCACTTTTTCTGTTCATTAATTAAAAAAAAAGTTACAAAAATAATTACTTAATAAAACAGTACTTTATTTTCAGTTTCGATCATTTTCGACTTAAATGTAACTACTATTATTTAGAATGTTTAAAACATTTCCAGGGGGGGGGGCAAATGAAGTGACCTCGAATTGATATTGTTTGTTTTCCAAATCAATTTAATTAAATTTGTAGAACTGCATATCGGTTAAAAAGGATTCCGGTAAAAAAATCGGGTTATCTAGCGTCTACTGTATGCATTTCAAGAATTGATTTCTTGAAAGCATATGCTGACCATTTAGCTTTAGA
Source organism: Uloborus plumipes (assembly GCA_038373865.1). Taxonomy (NCBI): domain Eukaryota; kingdom Metazoa; phylum Arthropoda; class Arachnida; order Araneae; family Uloboridae; genus Uloborus; species Uloborus plumipes. The sequence goes on from JAXGGA010006226.1 coordinate 17,439, forward strand.
TTTATTATTTATTTACTAATAATCTTTCGCATTAAGTTTTTAAGACTTTTCGTTTTAAGAATGTCACTACTTCAAACACGCATTACGAAGCATAATTTTGATAGAAGTACCATTCATTTCTCAAAACACCCTTTAAAGAATCCGTGTTATATCTGTTTCATCGCATGAACAATGTGAACCATGGGCTCTTAAGTACTTCAAAACATTTTTGAAAATTTCCAAACGTAATATTTAATCTTTTTGGCTCAGAAACAGACGTATATCTTGAGATGCGTCCGTTACTAGCAGAAAAATGATTTTTAAATGCCATATCTAGAAATCGTGAACTTTAATTGCATTGCATAAAAGTAGTGTTCTTGTTCCTCAAAAAGTTCGAGCAGTTAAACAACTATCTAGCATATTTGGAATTAGGAGCCTTTGTAGAATGTTTTGTTCCTTTGTAGTTGGTGTAATGAAAATTAATACCTCCGTTACAGTTACCCTTATAGCAGTAAAAAAGTCATTCAAAAATACAATATGCAACCTCATGTGCAAAGTTCTATTCTATATACGAAACGGATAATTTTACGTAAGAGGAAATTGAAATTATGATCTCACTATATTCACAAACGTCACAATCAAAATGTATTCTGCAGGTTGTTATTTTGTGTCACCTTGTTTTCTCAAATGCGGATAATTCAAGACCTAAATGAAAACTAATTTCTGGTAGTATAAATACAAACAATGTAAAAAAAAAATTGACTTACATCATTTTGCTCTCATCTGCTCAAATTCAGGACTTGTAGTAGGAGAATTTGATTTTTAAATTTCAATTTTGTTCTTCAAAACTAAGGAAAAGGTTCATTCTGGAAGTACCTTAGAATTGTCATTAATATATCTAAAATGTGGAAAATGTTCAATTTTCAACTTATATTGCGGAGTAAATGACTTTACTACACCTCTTATAGCTTAACCTGTTAACTGGGTATGACGAAATATTTCGTCATACAAAAAAGCCTACAGCAATGGGCATGACGAAATTTTTCGTCATGGAAATTAATCGTAATATATTGAACGCATCACGTTCTACGTTGTTCTTATCTATTAAATCGTAGAGTGATTATATATATGCCATCATATTGTCGATGCGTCATCAATTTTCATTTTCTTGTAATCTGTAACTTGAGCGTTTTTAACGGGAAAACGGGCGCTGCATGATCTATACTTCGAGCTGCCACAATTTGGATTCATTTTAGTCTGCATTTCAGTATCTTACATGTTAGTAATAACTTTCTGATTTGAATATTCTTATTGTGAATTTCAGTGTTTTATATATTTAGGAGGTATTAGGAGAGAATCGAGATTCTGGTGTCCTGACTGCTGTGTTGAATTGTGTATGCCGCACTGTTTCAAGCAATATCATACTGCGAAATAATTATTATACACTGAAGTGACAAAAGTCATGGGATACCTCTTAATATCGTGTCGGCCCTCCTTTTGCCCGGCGAAGTGCAACAACTCGACGTGGCATGGACTCAACAAGTCGTTGGAAGTCTTCTGCAGGAATATTGAGCCATGCTGTCTCGATAGACGTCCATAATTGTGAAAGCGTTGATGGGGCAGGATTTTGGGCACGAACAGACCTCTCGATGGTGTCCCATAAATGCTCAATGGGATTCATGTCGGGCAATCTAGGTGGCCAAATCATTCGTTGGAATTGTCCAGAATTTTCTTCAAACCAATTGCGAACAGTTGTGGCCCGGTGACATGGCGCATTGTCATCCATAAAAATCCCATCGTTGTTTGGGTACATGAAGTCCATGAATGGCTGCAAGTGATCTCCAAGTAGCTGCACATAAGCATTTCCAGTCAATGTTCGGTCCAGTCGCACTAGAGGACCAAGTCCATGCCATGAAAAAACAGCCCACACCATTACGGAGCCACCACCAGCTTGAACAGTGCCTTGCTGACAGTTTGGGTCCATGGCTTCGTGGGGTCTGCGCCACACTCGAACCCTACCATCGGCTCTTACCAGCTGAAATCGTGACTCATCGGACCAGGCCACGGTTTTCCATTCATCTAGGGACCAACCGATATGCTCACGTGCCCACGAGAGTCGCTGCAAGCGATGTCGTTCTGTCAGTAAAGGCACTCGAGTCGGTCTTCTGCTGGAATAGCCCAAGAAATCCAAATTTCTCCGCACAGTTCTAGCAGACACGTCCATTGTACGTCCCACATTGATTTCTACGGTGATTTGACGCAGTGTTGCTTGTCTGTTAGAATTTACGACTCTTTGCAGACGTCGCCGGTCTCGATCTTTAAGTGCAGGCGGTCGACCACTGCGCTGTCCATGGTGGGATGTTATGCCTGAAATTTCATACTCTCGGCACACTCTTGACACAGTGGATCTGGGAATGTTGAATTCTCTAACGATTTCCGAAATGGCATGACCCATGCGTCTAGCTCCAACTAACATTCCGCGTTCAAAGTCTGTTAATTCACGTCGTGCGGTCATCATCACGTTAAAACCTCTTCACATGAATAACTTGAACAGAAATGAAAGCTCTGTAAAAGCACTGCGCATTTATACCTGCTCTATGCGATGCTACTGCCATCTGAAAATTTGCATATTGCTATCCCATGACTTTTGTCACTTCAGTGTAATTTGTTCCATTAATGCGTTTTACATTGAATACGTTTTAAATATAAAATATTGTATCAAAATAAATAACAATCATAAGTTAAAAACGATATTCTTTTATTATTTGAGGTGTGATATTACTTATCGCTGCGAAAAAAAAGTCCCCATTGTGAAACGAGTTGAGCAATAGCTAATTCCCCGGTTTTCAGGTTAATGATTGCTTTATCAGGGAATATTTTTCAACGGTATTAACTCAAAACCAACTGATTTAATTAGTTTTTAAAAGAAAAGGTGTGAAATATGATGTCAGTCGATTTGCCAGTTGGTTAGTGTGTCCGTACACCGGAGAAGTACCTAATTGGTACTGTTTTTTTCTTTACAAAGGTCTTTCTCAAGGAATTTCAGTACCTACAACATGGGGTTAGAAGCAGATAACTCACTTCTTTGTACCTCTTTGGCAGCGAAGGGTATTTGATTGACGATTCTCAAGTAACTCTTTGCCCAAGTCGAACGAGTTGGCAAACACTTCGATGTCTTTTTGAAATTCTGAAAACTATGTGTGGCAAAACCGTGACACAATGAGAAAATGTTAGAATTTAATAATCATAGGCAACACTTCTTCAATATCACATAACGTCTATTTATCCTATAAAAATGATATCATTTCCGAATAATTAAGCTAATTAAAACTTCAGGTTTAGCCGATCCGAAATCAGAATTTTGAAACCCAAATTCTTCATTTAAAAATATTTAAATCTGTTTGTCATTTCATATCAAAAATTTGTACCAAATCTATTTCCAGTATATTTAAAAAAAATAGTAAAAAATAATAATTAAAAATAGTTAATAATAAGTAAAGTGAGCAAAAGAAGGATAAATTAAATTTTCCGCTAATACTATTACGTACATTTACAATGATACATATTTTCTCGCATGAAATGCTAATATAACATTTCTGACACTAACTGCTGTGGGACTCGTGTGCATTTTTAGATTTAAAATATTAATGATAAATTTTTAGATTTTACATTTAAAGTAAACAGTTTCCGCAAAAAAAAAACTATGAGTAAAATCCCAAGAATACATCGTAGATTTTATTTGACTACGCGTAATTCAATATTCTTGTTGACAAAATGCTGCGTATTTTTCCTACTCAATCTTTCCCCAAAATAAAAATATATATTTTTTTCATAAACTACAAAATATCACAATATATTAAATTCCAAAAATGACTTGTATTAATAGTTACCTTGATTTCAAGAGCTATTTATTTTTTTGAAATAATTAAATATCTTGTTTTATAGTATAATTATGTTTTATAATGATAATAAACTATATTTTTAATATAATTAGAATATTTTGATATATTTCAATGATATTGATTTTGATGAATGAATGATGTTTTAATGATATTGATTTTTTGAAAGAATCAAATCTATGCTTTATAACTTAATTTGTTATTTTTATAATATAATTATGTTTTATAACGATCATTAATTCTGTTTTATAACGATAATTAATTTTGTTTTACAATATAATCATTTTTTTATATCTTTCAATGATATTGCTAGATAGATAATGCAGCAAACTAAGAAAATATTTTATTAGTTCTCTTTGCCCTGATATTGAGCCTCACATATCCCAACAATGATAGCTTACTTTAAAAAATGATTTAAACTTGTCAAGGATTTCAATCTTTTAATTTTTAATATGTAAACCAAAATAATCAACTTATATCAATACGGTTTTTTTTTTCGTTACGTTACATAAAATCATTTCCGAAACCTTTTCGCAGAAATTTATTTAACCCCATATATACTATTATAGTGTACTTCTACTTTTCATTGGCCTTTCCGAAAGACAAGTCACCAGAAAGTAATTTTTATTTGGCTCCATCGCTTTAGCCATCCCGATATTTTTCTCATTGATATTAATAAAAACCCTCTAATACGTATTAGGAATAAACAAGGGTTTCAGATTAATGTAAAAAAACTTTCGCTCACACAGTTAAAAAAAAATGTAGTTGGAAAATATTATTCCAAGATGGGGAAATGAATTACAGCTCTGGCGCCTCAAGGATTCTGCGATAAAAGCATGCTAGTTGTAAAAATTTAATATATATGTAAATTTTCAATCATCCGATTTCTTTCAAGACTCTTTCTTCATTTATCAAGGAAGAGGCATTCAAAATAAGAAAAGTGCAATTTTCTAAGTAATCCAGCCGTTCTTCTTGCATTTTCATCGAAACATGCTGCGATTTTTTTAACAATTCAAAAGTAAAATTAAAATCACGTTATCTCCAAATGTTCACGAAGTCATTTAATGTCTCAGTAAATTATTTAAGGTTAAGTAAGAGAGAAAGTTGTACTGTAGGAAGTTTCGGGTCAATAGTTTCCAATAGAAAATGAATTACTATTTTATTTAAAACATTTACAATACTTAAGTCAATGAAAAGGTCCAATCAGATTGATTTTGCCATTTACACTGAAACTATTTATTCACTGAATGTATAACTTAAGTTTTAATTTGTTTTGGATAAAAAATCACAGACTTAGAAACTTTTTTTGATATATTTTAATTCTGAAAACGGATTTTCGGAAACATGTTTTCAACAAACAAACCTTCAAAATTTAAGTCCTCACGAGAGATAAAGTTACGTTTCCATAAAAACACAAGCTTCTAAATATAATTTAAAATAAAAATACAACACCATCAATAAAAGAAACCTAGTACCGGCCGAAAATGCCTGCGCTTAAAATACAGTTTACTGCCATGTTATTAGGGTACAACGGGACACGTTTACGCAGTGCCATTTTCTCGAAATGTGTTATAATTGGTGTGTCACCAGGTAAAATGGATGTATTGGAGACCGGAGAAGCTGACTCCAATATTTGTTGAGAGCGCACGAAATAGACAAGGTTAAAAAGTAAAATACTGAACTCGAGTTCAAAGGGTACACACCAAGGGGATCAAAGGGTACCCACAAAGGGATGGTCACAGGTATCTCAGATGGAACTTTCCTCAGAACTGTGAAGAAACTATATTTTCAAGCTTAGCGAGTTCGTACTTTTCAATAATTCAAAATTCCAATGATCGAATTTCAGAATATCAAAAATTTTCAAAGTCTCGGTCAGATATTTGATTAGTGCCAGTTACGCTGATTATGACAAAATCTCTTTTTCTATTAGAGAACGAAAAAACGTTGTTAATAAAACTGAACTGAATAAAATTTAAATAAAGCCATTTTAACCCATGTTTAAGTCTTTTGTGTTACCAATAAAGAGTATCAATAAGTTATCTCTGAGAACAAAAATGTCATCAAAATTTCATACTAAGGACAGATTCTAAAGAAGCGAGCTCAGATATAAGTAAATGAATTTTGATGCCCGAGGACATACATACACACAGATTTAATAGTGTAGACTTGTATTCTTTTAAAACTAATATTTGATATCGGAACTTGTTCACGTTCTCAGTTTCTGTCAACAAAGGGGGGCTTCAGTTGAAGATTCGAGGATCCGAAGGGTTGTTGCTAGGCAACGTTTCACAATTTGATCCATACCGTTTACGAATAATCAATAAATTGTTCCTCACTTCTTTACCGTTAGAAAAACCTTGAACCCTAAGAAAAGAAAATAAAAACAGATAGTTCAAACAATTTACAAGCAGCATCCACTAATAAAATTATGCTAATGTATCTTTTTCCTATGATAAATATCTATACATTATCAACCATGGCACTATTAAATACAAAATATACTATTTTTAATACGGGGCAAAGAGTAACAAAGTATTCTGGTCCCTTTTTTGTTGAAATTAAAATTGAGAGAGACATCTAGTTGATCAAATATTTTGAGATATTGAAATTTTACGATATTTTAAAGACAACAAATATTATCATAAAATAAAGTCCTTCGCTGTACTTTTTCAGCTACAAATAAATACTACAAACTAATAATTTTTTTTAATGATGTATATTTTAAAACTAAAAAAGTCATTTATGGGTAAAAAAATACAAAAAAATTAAAACACCATTACAAAAAATGAGTGCAAACATTTATCCCAAAGACTTGGTCATCAACATAATAGAAAATATCCTTATTTCCTTTAAAAGACCTGTTTTAAAAGTGGAAAAGAAACATTTCCGCTTGTACATTCCGATTCAAATGCGTTTTGATAATCTGTACTTTTTTGTGACAAATTTAGCTTTATTTTCTAGGTAAGCTTTTTTTATTTGCTGTCATTTACATGTATTACTTAAAACAAACGAAATGTAAATACAGCGTACTGAAAGTACTGAGCGTGCGTACACACTTCTTTTTTTTTTATTAAAAAGGCAACTAAGAACAGTTTTATGAAACATAATTTTAATTATTGTAAAATTTCACCTGAGCTTCCTTAGTGACAGGAAAAAAAACATGCCTAAATTCAATTTCCAGCCAGTGTTTTGCGGCATTTCAGCAGTTAATTCTTCAATGACTTGAATGATTCCTTTGCTGTAGCATATAGATATCCAGAAATGGAGCTTCTCTTCTCATTTACAGGTTTCGCTTTTAAGGAGCGTTAAAAGGCGAGCGGTTTTTTTTTTCTCGCCTTTTTCGAAATGTAATTGCTGAGTGTTAATATATCTCAGCAATTACATTTCGAAGTTCTTTTGACATAATTTCTACTAATAGCTTAGGATTGAAATGCTTAACACTGTTTATTATTAAAATTTGAGTATGCAGGATGTGCTGAAAGTATTAACCGCATTTGAAGAGCTTGTTTCGAAAAGGCTGTAAGGCAAAAATCTTTAAAATCTTGACTTTTCGATTTAACCCATTTATGCCCAGTAGCTAAAAAATGGGAAGCTTGTTAGTTACTGCATACAAAGACCTGGAATACGTATATCCTTTTACTAAAGCTGTTTTTCACAAGCGGAATATTCCTTCTTCTTAAGAAAACCACATACAAGCCGCTAGCTAGACATTAGAATTCAGTTATTGACAGTTATTTTTAGGTAAATGAGTCAAACAACGGTATAGCATGGGTAGTCGCAGAAAGATGGTGTTTTTGCGAACTTATTTTTCATAAAATTAAAGTATTTTAAAGTGATTTCTTTCAAATATATCACAAGAGTCTTCCGTAATGTTAGTTTTTAAAAATATTTATATCATTTTTATATAGTCATACTCAATCTGTGGCGTCCTATTTAAGGGACACTGGGAATCCGTAAGTACAAAAAATACCTAAAATGTTTTTACATGTCTGTACAGTAATAAACTAGCATTTTCGTTTGAAAACGTTTCTTTTATGTAGCCAAAACTTCATTTTTATTTATAAGTTAATTATTAGTAGATAAGGGTTCTAGAGCTAGGGTCGAAAGTGTCCAAATAGCTTCTTTGTACAGTTGGATTTTTACCAGGAAAAGTACGTTAGTAAAATTGCTAACCAAAAAGATTACGGTCTTGGGGGCAATTGAATCGGTGGAGAGCAAAAACCACTTCAGTCAAAAAAAAAAAAAAAAAAAAATCAAAAATTCGTTTTTCATGGAAACAAGCTCTGGAAGGCATGTTGACAACAAAAATCAAGTCAATTATTCTAGTAGTTAAAAAATTACTGATCCTTCTTTCTGAACGTTGAGAGCAGAAACGACGTGAATCCAGTTACTGACGTTGCTTATGCACTTCGTTCCCAACCATCTGATTTCAGTACTATTAAGAGGGCGATACGTAAACATGATTGGATTTACACACCTAAAGCACTAACGCAGCCAGAATTTTCTTGGGGAGGGGGGTGATCAAAACAATCTTTCTCGAGTAAAAGACTACTGTATTAGATTTTCAACACAATGTTTAAACCAAAGTCTATGGGGTGTTGTCCCTATCTCCTCCACGCTGCGCCCCACTGACCTGATGAATATGAAGAGCTGTGTGCTCAGACCAGTAACAGCTTTCACGTCACCAAGCTACTCTCCTTGGACATAAACAAATTTGATGATTGGTGAAAGGACTTATACAAAAAGAAAAAAAGCTTAGGGTCATTTTCAAAATTTGCTTACATTTGCTGTCCGGAGGTTAAAAAGACGATTTTGAAGCATAACTTATGTTTTAAATTCAATGCGAATAATTATTTTCTGCAAGAAATACCCCCAAAAAAATTCTATCACTCAACAAATTATTAAAATTTATTTATTTATTTTTATATAAGTCTTTAAAAATGAGAATCAAAGCAAAAACGCTTGTCCATTTCCAATTTTCTCAAGTTCAACTATTTTTTTCCTATACTTAATGGTCAAAAAAAGTAAATGCGACATATTATTTTTATATATTGATTATTAGTATATGGTATTCATGATAAATATTGACAATAGTAATTTTATTTCAATAAGAAATGTATGAATATATTTTGTCCGGAAGTTCTTGTCAAGTCCGTTACCCTAAGATTATTTTAGCTAAAAAAGGTATTTATTGAAGTCAAAAGATGGTAACACGTATTCAGTTAACTTAACAAATTAGTGACGTAACTATTTTGAACCATTTTGTTTCCCTGAGTCGAGAAGTATTGCTGTTGCGTTTCGCACAAAATTTTTTCCAGGTGCGTATTTTTATTCTTTGTCAAGTTCGTTGCCAAAGATTTTAGTATTAATTTTTACTTTTTCTAAACTTTTACCCCTAAATATTGTTCATTATACAACTCTAAGAAAATGCATATTGTAGTTCAATTTTTAAATTCGACAACCTAGCCATAATTTGACATTTTGGTTGAAATGTCAAGTCCGTTACTGGTCAAATCCGTTACCAAATGTCAAATTCGTTACCATAGAGTTTTTGATCAATATTTCAATCATCACAAACATCGTTTTAAGCTTCAGGGCGCAAATAATTTCAAATGAAGTTGGTTCTAGGCTCTATGATATAGTTTAAAAGTGAGATTTCATATTGCTTTTGTATGGTAATGGACGACAATTTTCCTTGAAACTTACAGTTTTACAACAGCATTTGAATACTTAATTATTCATCAAAGTGTACAACCAGTTACTTTTTTACACACCTACAATATGTGACAAAACATCTGTTAGTGTTTCTAAAAGAAAATAGCAAGTTAAAAAAATTACTTAAAAATTTTGAAATGTAAGCATATGGTGAAAATGACCCCTTAAACAGATAATGACGAGGGGAAAATGTGTAGAAAAAGACAAAATTTAAGTTTACCCCCACTCGATATAAGGAGTTCCCCCATAGCTTTAAGGGAAAAGGGTTTATCGCGGCACATAATTTCTTTGATTGGAGTTTGCTAAGCTGCTGAAGCTTACTTCCCGAAAAGTCGCTTTTGCTTCAAGCTATGCCTATCCTTCAGGGCACGTTCCAACCAACATAAATAAAATGAAAAATATCAAGAAAATGATTGTTTATATTTCTTTAAAAAAAATTCGTGCTAAACTATTTACCTGATCAAAGGCTTCACATGATGCCAGAACATGATCTATTTTAAGAGATATACAGACCCATATTTTTTTTTTTGTTCCTCTTTAATTGGTGTAGATTTAACAATCGCTTCTCAATTTTTGTAACAACCTTCTACTGTTGTTGATAACCCATATTTCTTATACTGTAAAGGTTTAAAGTTCTTTATTTCTTTTGATTTCTTAATTTTTTTAACAATGTATGAGTAAATTTGATCTGTTCTTAGAGCTTAATAATTTTTTAAAGTCATGTGTCACAATAATAAAGCAAGAGCTACTTCATATCTGATGAAATCATAAAAAAATATAAACTTTTAATGTATGATAACTTTTTCCCCCTTTATTGAGTGCAAAAACAACATCAGTCCAAATTACATTTTCAATTTTCCTGAGCCCGATTTAGATTGAATCTATGTAGTTTTTGCATGACAGCAATATACATGCATGTTATGATGCAGGAAAAAAAAGAATTGTTCAATTATTTGAAAATTTGGAATAGCTAGGACTTTTTCTCTCTCCTGAAAAATCTGAAATTGTTGACTGACGTTGTTTTTGCACTCAAACCAATTCAATTGCGCTGCGCTCAATGTCCAGGTAAAACGACAAAAAATGTAATGTAAGACTCCATGATAATCTTTTCAACAATACCATGCAAAATAACTGCGCCGATTTTGACATTTTTTTTATTATTATCCAGCAGAAGTTATGCAAAATTTTTAAAAAGTTTAATTTGGATGATTATACTCATTTTTTTTAACTAAATCATCAGAAATTACTAATGATTTGCACCTGTGAAAATTTCATGTATAGTCGCATTTGCTCATATATATGCCCAGTGTCCCATAAACAGGACACTGAATAACTTTTAAAATATGGCAGCGGTGATCGGTTTAACGCCTAAAATGTAAGCTTCAGCAGCTTTATTTTGAAAATCTACTTACTGTAAAGAAAGTTTTCCATTAAAATATTTCTACAATAAGTAGTTTTTCTAAATTAAGGTTAGTCGTACTAAAAACATATGGTGAAATTCGTTTTTTTTTTTTTTTTTTTTAATTTCTAAAAGGAATTAAGTCACGAATAAGTTCTATGCCAAAAAGGATGGCTCAATTTTAACCAATTTCAACGCGTCTTGAGATCACGTGTTTTCTCTCCAATATATTTCACGGAAAACGAATTTTTCCCATGATCCCTTTCTGGAGTAAAACCTAAACAAAATATGCAACGAGAAAAATAGTTGTAACAAAGCAAATTTTTTTAAATTATTTAAAGTTTTAGATATTAATAAACTGCACGAGTGTTCTTATTTTAACAAACAATCTTGCGACAATACACTAAACGGGCGCTTTTAAGTTAGTAAAAATCAATTTTCAATTGGATTTATGAATATCGTCTGCACGAGAGTGAAAGAAATTAAATAGCGTGAAAAAAAATCGTTGATAAGAAAAAAATTTTGCCATTTTTACCTCGAATATAAACAAATAAAATTCTTTCTTTTCTTTTAAGCCTTTTCCTGTAACGGAGAATTTGAAACTTTTTTTGCGATGGATGAATTTTTCATACTGCGTACAGACAAAATATCGACTTTAATATAATCGGAACATTTTAGACACACTTCACTTTACAAAACTTTTATTCTCAATGTAGACCCCGTGCCAAGCCGGACCACGCAACAAATAGATTTAATAAAAGCATGAATCTTATTGAAACACGCGAGTTTCTCAAAGATCTTAGACCATTAAAGGGTAAGTGCATTTATAATATTAATAGTTCCTTTAAATTTTAAAAATCTGGATGATTTTAGTTCAATGATTCGTATAAAATATCGACTGAAATGAATTTATTTGTGGTCAGTCATAATCTTAAAGGATTGTCGAAAAATATTTAGTAATTACTTAATTATTACACCTGACAAGTCATGAGGAATATTATGTGAACGTTAAGTCTTACATTCTATTTTTGTAATTAAATATGCTTAAAGATTTAAGATTATGCCAACTTTATATATTTGTGTGATTAAGGATTTCTCTCTATACTAAACTGCAACGTTTCTTGACAACAACATCGTGACGTCAGAGTGACGTTTATGTGACGTTAGCCTATGAAAAACGAGCCAGATAAAACGTCACAGCCTATTTGGCGAATTAGAGGAGATCGCTGACTGCTTGTGAGCTCTTATTGGCTCCCCCCGTAGCGACGTTCAGTGTCAAGTTAAGTTGCAGTCTAGTATACCGCCCTCTTATTTATTTATATCTAAGTTATTTTTGTTACGTGTTAAAACATTGTTCGATTTACTAATTTAATGTTACAATGCATCAGCTTTAGGTTTATAATGACTGTATATTGTTCATAAAACAATCTTCCAATTTACGTATTCAAAATTATTACTTGAGTGTCCATTGTGTCTCACGAACATCTCTTATTCTGCATATGAGTCAAAAAAATCATTTAAGTGTCCATTATGTCAATAATATCTCTTATATAGTTCAATCCTCAAATTTTAAAAAGTTAGTTTTCCCCGGTTTTCCACAACATTTGAAGTTTCTACTTCTTTTCAAGTTAAGCTTACAAGCATTAAGAAAACAATCTGCAGCTAAAATATTGATTAATAAATGTCCCCATGAAAAACAATTTAGAATGAAGCTTTCGTTCTATCCGATTAGGTTTTTTCTCCGCCAGAAATAATGGTACAGCTTTATAGGAGCAAAATTTTTAAAAGGAAAAAAGTTAACTTTACATATTTAAAAAATGCATTTATTTGTTTTTTAGCTGCAGCAAAAAATATCTCTCTTCCAGTCCTCCCTCTAAAGATAACTAATAAGTCATTTTTAATCTGCTGTGTGAAAGGAAAAGAAAACAGCGCAAAGAATTCAATGTATTTTAATATGCTGTTTTTTCATAGAGTTAAAAACTAATTAGCAGACATTTTAGCACAGCGCTGTTTTTAGAAGAGCAAAGAAACAATTGTCGAAAATAAAATTTCAATGGAAAAAGTAATTTCAGCAGTTAAATTACTAGCGTATTCTTCAGACCATTCTAAAGTTTTCGAATAGATAAATTTGTTAATTTTCAGTAAAATATTACTACAAAAGTGCATTTATAGCAACATTTGAAAAATGTTACGATATGTACATTAAACCATATTCCAGTATCACATTGCAGGCATTAAGGTAGATAGATATATACGCTGGAAAAAAATCTGTTGTATTTACAGTATAGTACTGGAAACTGAGGTTCCAGTTTAAAACAGTAAAATGCACAGTAATAAACTGTAAAATTAGCAATTTTACAGTTTATTACTATACAATTAGCTGTAGTATACTGTATAAACAACTTTGCAATGTAGCTTGAAGCATATTCCAGCAAATTCTGAGCTAAGGATAAAAAAAATGCTTCAAGAACTAATCATCAACATGTTCTCATGATCGATATCCATTTATTTAAAGCGAAGAATGCATTTTACTAATGGTCGTGAATTTGTATGAATCTGTAAATGTAAAGGTCAGAGGCTTTCTTTTATGAGCCAGCTAACATTTGGATCCAGATAAAATTAAATTATCAAGCGTATTTACATTAATCAATTTCATGTCTTATACACGTTTTACAATTATTGCTCATACCATTAATTTATTTAAAAAAATTAACAGTTTGACCTTAAATAATCAACAAAATCTAAAATAATAGCTATATATATGCGTGCATGTTCCTTATATAAATCAGCAGTTTACGCCGGATCTTTTGAAAGTTTTGGCCCAAAGATATATATCAAAGTCTATATAGCTCTCAGTAGATATATATCATACAGTGCTGGAAAATTATCTTTTGCCATAATAAACAAAGGCCATTTTTGGCCTTAACAAAACCGCTTACTCGTCGCACTTTTTTTCCCAAAACTGATCAAAATTCATCAGGTTTTTTTTTTTTTTTTTGTTTTTTTATGTTCATTATATTTTAAACATATTAAAATAAAAAACACTGCATTTTCCTTTGAATTTAGTGGTTTTTTAAAGGTAGGAAAATTTTAATCAACTTACCCAATTTTACCTTTAAGTTTGCTTTCCTCGCGCAGCCAAGACAGGCTGAAAAGCTTCAATGCAGGTATTGAGAAAGAAAAAGTAAATTTTGAGCGGATGTAATTTTTATTTTATTCAAGTACTGCACATCGTTGGTGACAAACAATCTTTCAAAATTGGAGATCTATAATAGGGGTATATTAGTTGAAATGTTAATAATATTTCTACGTGTGGTAAATTTTGAAACATGATATGCATAGTCCTACATTGCAGTCATTGCAGTAGTATCTTGTCTCCTTTCGAACTCTTTTCCCATTTGCATTCATCTTACTGCAACACACTTTACATTCTCTCGCAGGATTTGCTTTCTTGTCTGTAAGGGGGTATTATTTCCAGAAAATGGCGTTCAATCAATCGACTTAATGACGCTTCATTCGATGGACGATCTCGTCTTGAAACAGGAACGGAAGCTTGATATTTCTCCAATATTTCATCTACCAAATCCTTTCGAAACTCCAAATAAATAAAAGCTAATACGAGCACGACAAAATGTAAAAGTTTTGAAGCTTTAAAAATATCAGAAACGCAGCCCGTATGAGACACGGGCACGACAAAATTTGCCCGAATATTCTGCCCGTATGAGGAACGAGCACGACGACTAAGCGGTTAACAAAATTATCTTAATTTCCAACAGTATAATATAGTACTTCATGCATGAAAAGCACACAGAAGTGATTATTTACTTTTAATGTTGATGCAATAAATTTGATAGCATTTTGAGCAGAATGAATGCCAATAAAATATGTTAGGGGCCTTATTGAGGTGAGAAATTAAACGAATAACATGATACACAAATCGGTTGTTTAATTAAAACAAGCCAGCCAAACTGAATGGGAGAAATTTGACAAAAAATAAGCTTCGAACTTTTGTCTGTAGTTTTAAAAAAACGACTTTTTGCAATCATTCAAAAAAAAAAAAAAAAAACGATGGCCGTGCTAATCTACTAATTACATGAAATAGAAATTATGAGAAAGGAAGCTTTTTTTTCATTATATGTGTGTTTTGAATTTATATTTGAATAGAAATAAAATATTATTTTCACACTATTCTATTTTTATTTTATTTTGTGCTTTGATTGTAATGATTTATTTAAAAATAGTTTTAGAACCAAATTTTCTGAGACGGTCATTTTGTGCTTTGATTGTAATGATTTATTTAAAAATAGTTTTAGAACCAGATTTTCTGAGACGGTCCTATACTTTCGAGACACACCCAAAATGCAGACATTTTATCTTCATTGGTCCACTTGCCTTTTGCCGATGTTTAATAGATGATAACTTGTCCCATGCCTGCTGAATTCCTTTTAACGAGTTATCGCTACTCATATGATGTTTGCTTCACTTCAGAAGTTAGTGTGTATAGAATTGAAATAAATGTTTCTTAAAAAGCTACCCAAACAAATCAAAACTCAACAAAAAATAAAAGAAAGAAAAAGACGAAAAAACGAATTTATGAAATTGGGCCATTTTGTTGAATATTTCCTCGGAATTTGAAGCTACCTGGAAACAAACATTTATTTATACATGCAATGCGTAATGGCGCAGGAATCATCTCAGGTAAAAACAGAATTAGCAACTATTCCAGATTGCGAATTCCACACATTAATAATAAATCATCTTAAAGTGATAAATTTCTAGCACAGAAGAAAAGTGCGATTTAATTTTCTGAGGAGTGCATGTTTCTGAGGCAATGAATATTTAACGCCAGTTGATAAAAGCCGAGAAAAGTCGGGGAAAAAAGCAAGTTAAAGCAAAGCGCTCTTAGCAAAAAACTTTTACAAAAGACGATAATGGCACACGAGAGAATAATGAGTGGGAGTTTCTTTTCGCTGCTGTGGGGTTTCAGTGGAAACGAATTTATTACTTAAGGAAATAAAATGTGAGAGAAAAATTAAGCATTTTAATTGTGAGCTTTTGGAGAATGCTTCAAAGAGGAATCTTTTTTCTTAAGAGCAATGTACTTGTGGAAAAAAATAAGGAGTATCTTGAGCAGAGCATGCACGTGATTTATTGTTTTCGTTATAAGATTTCCCATCACTTTTAAATAAAAACCTATTGTTTAAACAGACATAGTTTGCTTGATTGTTTATGCACCTTGAAAGAAATTGAGAGGTTTTCTTCTCAATAAAACAAAGACACAAGTGGATTTAATTCTGGCACTTTTCAATTTTTAAAGACTTAATCATTTAACACTGTCTTTCACTTTTTTTGGTACCAGAAAATAATGTTTTGAGGTGTTGGTTACTTAGATAGAAACCTTTGAACAGCCCAAGTGTTAAGTAAAAAAAACTTTGAACTGCTCAAAAAATATGCGTAAATCCGTATCCGTTCTCAATCAAAAATAAAATGTTTCCTATACAGGTTTTTCATCAAAACCTTTTTTCTAGCTAAGTTTATTTGAAGTAAATCCGCTTTGAAGTTCGGTATTTATGCTTTAAATTTCCCTTAACTGGAAAAATATTTTTTAGAACTGTTCAAAATTGAATCATAAATTACTCAAATCGAAAAAGAAAATGTGGAAATAAATTGTCCTTGCCGAAAAAAAGGATATTTTTAAAAAAATTTGAAAAAAATGAATTTTGACAACTCGTATTCACATTATGTGTTTCGCAATGACGAATTGCGATAACTCTGTGTGTGTGTGCTCTTTCGGCAGCATAGTGGAGCAACGGAATTGTTGCAGACTCCGTCTCGCGATGGAGCAAAGACCGGTGAGTGGGTCCGAGGAGATGGAGCACAGGGACGCGAGACGCTGACAGACCACCAATATGAAAAAGGAACCACTCGGCTACTAGGGTCCAAACAGAAAACATATAGCAATTTGTCATTGTTAAAAAATAAATAGATAAATCAAACTGGTGTACCTCGGTATTTTCAGAATATCAACAAATTAAGGTCATAGATGCATTTTACCTACGCAAAGTTTCAGAAAATGTGCAAGACAAGCGAATTATTTTGAATTTTTACAGGGAATACTCAATGCTGTTGTTTCGGAAAACAACAAAACCTGATCCCACTTATATGCAAAAACATTAATTTCTCAAAGCTAGGGAAAGGGAAATCGCCCCTTAAATGACGATCCTGGTACAAGAGCTGGTCAATTAAAAAATAGTATCCAGGAATATATGATTACACTATCCATGTACTGCTATCATGTCTAGTATTTTTTAGGACAAGGGATTCTCAACAATGACACGTCTCAAGAACAGCTAGAGATATATACGTCAAGATTTTGAAATTTTCATGTAGCTTTTCCTTAGATAAGGATGAATAAAAAAACGCCCCTGTCCTTCAAGGCAGTCTAAAGCGTCACAGCAGTGTTAAATGAAAGGTTGGGGCTTGCTGGGCAAAATTAATGCTGAAATTCATAATAAACTTTAATTCAGTTTCTATCTGTTAAATATTGTACAATCCAGCTAAAATGTTTAAATAATGTTAAATGCTATTCGTTAGCTACATTATTTTTTTCTATCTATACAGAAAAGATGGTTTTTACTAGTGAGTGATGAAAATATTCTCCATACGGACATTATGAAATTTAAGTCAGTGTGCCGCGAGGATCGAGCGAATTCGCAAGTGTGCCGTAGGGTGAAAAAGGTTGAGAACCAGTGAAAGCGTAATTGCAGGATATTTCTTTCTTCCCGACGTAAACAACGCTTGAAACACATTGAACTTACATTATTTTTTCTTCTGGGGAGGTGAAAATTCTGTAATATGACTGATCGAGGCAGAGAACAAAGACTTTCCCCTGGGTCCTTCTGAAAGAAAAAAACAGCAAACTCGTTTCAGGGTTAGTAGTGTCATTGAACGGCCATAGGCGTTTAATTTTAAACACGAATTGATATCCATCTTAGCAAATCACGCAATCTGTTTTTTGTGTGTTTAGTCAAACTATATAAGGAATCTAATACTGCCAATTGGCCAGTAGGTCGTCTGTGGCTTCAGAGTTGAAAATCAGATTTGGAGCCGATTCCCTTCATCATTCATAGCGGTAAGGTATTGATGCTGCTTAATTTATTGTGTCTGTCCTTTGGTTAGTAATGTATGTTCATCGGTTGAAATTAATATTTTAAGATAAGAAATAACTTTGATGTTAAAGAAAACGGCAGTTAAAACAATAAGTCAAAATCATTTTCAGTTCTTCATTAAAATTATTAATTTTAGTCAGTACTATGGAGTTGGGGAGTAGACATTTGACTGTTTTTGGAGAATAAACGTCG
The DNA here is from genome assembly GCA_038373865.1 of Uloborus plumipes. NCBI lineage: Eukaryota > Metazoa > Arthropoda > Arachnida > Araneae > Uloboridae > Uloborus > Uloborus plumipes. The sequence goes on from JAXGGA010006226.1 coordinate 35,792, forward strand.
CAGTCGAGAGTCGAAAGTTTTAAATTTCTAAAAGTCGGAGTCTGATTCGTAGTAGGTCTTTTTCTCTTCGAGTTCGCAACTCGGCCATTGATGCGGAGTCAGAGTCGAACTGATTTTTGGGCAAAGGATTTGGAGCTAAGTCTGGGGTAGCAGTGTCAGATTCGGAGTCGAAAACTGAATAATAACCGGAATCTGAGCCGAAATCGGTCATTTTCAGTCCAACTCTGCAACAGAGTAGACTAAATCTTCCATTACCAGAAATAAAATAAATACATTAAAAAAAAAAAAAAACTCCGAAAATTAAAAAATCCATCCAAGCTTAAGAGATGTAGTATTTCAATACTGATGAATTCACATCTTTCTCCTGCTATTTAATTTAAACTTAGATTGGATTAATTTGAAAGAAAAAAAACATTAAGCATAAAATGTACGAGACTTTTTTAACGGCACTTTAATTCTATTTCCCACAGCTATACGAATAATGCTCATTTTTGTTATTCGGAAATTTCGTTACCTTCTACACTAGGTGGCCAAAAGTATCCGGACACTTTCAAAAATTCACATTTTTACATATAGCTCGAGAAATAAGTGATCAATTGTTCTTTAACTTTAGTCATACAAAATATAGGCTTCACCGAACATTTCGAAGTTGAAATTAAATTACCCTTGCATTTGGGGGACGACAAGAAGGGGGTTGAAAGAAAAACCGCTTTTTGACCATAACTCTTCGAAAATAGCTCGGAATAAGCTATCAATTTCAGTAATTAATTAGCATACTATGTATAATTACTGTACAAATTTTTATGAACGTACCACTCTTACTTCTGAAGATATGAAACAGTTTTGAAAAAACGGCAATTTTATTTGAAGGGTTTTTGCTCATAACACGCAGAGTTTTTGATCAAACCTTATCACAACTTCAGGAAAGATGACAAAATACAAGAGAAAGAACATACTAAAACGGTAAATAAAAATATTAAAAATTCGATGAGATATGAACGTTAAAAGGAAATAATTTTTCACGGCGCATGCGCGAACGACAGAAATTTATAACTACAAAAATATTGTAGCCTGATTTATACTGCATCTTATAAAAAAAGTTCCAGTTGAATATCATGAAAAATGAAAAAGATATCAGCGATCTAGTGAGCTGTATTTCATTCATTCGCCTACAATATCTAAATAGTGTGGGTCTGTCCACAAAGAGCTATTTTTAAATTGAAGGTTATTGCGTCGTCGTTCAAAACCAACGTTTCAGAGGGTGTCCGGATACTTTTGGCCACCTACGTATAAGGTCTTTTTGGCCGAATAAACGAAATGTGACTACAATGCCGAATATAAATTTTCAAACTGTATACAATTTAACATTGAAAAAAAATGATCGATTGTCACCACACTATTTGTGGACAACCCCTTGCGATTTATGTTTTGCCTGCGAATGAATGAAATACAGCTCACTAGATCGCTGATATCTTTTTCATTTTTCATGATATTCAACTGGAACTTTTTTTATAAGATGCAGTATAAATCAGGCTACAATATTTTTGTAGTTATAAATTTCTGTCGTTCGCGCATGCGCCGTGAAAAATTATTTCCTTTTAACGTTCATATCTCATCGAATTTTTAATATTTTTATTTACCGTTTTAGTATGTTCTTTCTCTTGTATTTTGTCATCTTTCCTGAAGTTGTGATAAGGTTTGATCAAAAACTCTGCGTGTTATGAGCAAAAACCCTTCAAATAAAATTGCCGTTTTTTCAAAACTGTTTCATATCTTCAGAAGTAAGAGTGGTACGTTCATAAAAATTTGTACAGTAATTATACATAGTATGCTAATTAATTACTGAAATTGATAGCTTATTCCGAGCTATTTTCGAAGAGTTATGGTCAAAAAGCGGTTTTTCTTTCAACCCCCTTCTTGTCGTCCCCCAAATGCAAGGGTAATTTAATTTCATAATCAATTGCATTCTATTTGGACTTCCTACTCATGACCTAGTGTCGAAACTATTTTTTTAGAATCTGTAGGGACGCATTTATATTGTTAAGTACTCAGAGAGAGAATCGAGAGGGCTGGGGATTGTAAGTTCCACTCAAGGTAGAATATCAATGTAGAAGAAAAGGATAGCCAATCATGTATCTATTTACATTTTTCGATACTTGCTACAGAATGTATACTCTACCACGTAAAAAAAGCTTACATTTGTCACTCTGTTGCAATTTCTTGCCATGCAAACAATCTATTTTAAAAGATACGTTTTTATGCTCAACGCGATGAATTCAAAGGTTTTTAGCTAAATAAATTTAATATTTTTCTTTAAAGTGCTTTTATATTCTGTTTCCTTCATCCGTTTAATGGATGAACTAACAGGGGAAAAATTATTGCCCTTATTTTCTTCTGCATACTTTAAATTTCTATAGAAATCAGAAAATGTGCAGTGCGAAAGAGTGAACCGAACAAATGTGTACAAATTAGAATATAAGTAACAAATGAAAAGTAATTACAATAATGACAACAAAATATCAATATGTGCTATGATAATGACCGTGATATTGCTGAAGTATTCATCAACTATTTCAGTTCTGTTTATCAAGCTAGTACCAGAAATTTTAGTCTTTATGTTGTGTCATTGTGTGTGACCTAAGTAAGATTAATAGTATTTCTTATGATAATGTGATCTATGCCATTAATGCTTTAAAGTCTTCTCCAACCGTTGGGGTTGATAATGTTTTTTTGTCGTTAAAGACTGCACTGATGGACTAATCTATCCTCTTCTTATTTTGTTTAACCTTTCTTTAAAAAACAAACACATTTCTTGATGCTTGGAAGCATACAAAAATTAGTCCAGTTTTTAAAACATGAAATAAAAATGAATACAGAAATTATCGCCCAATTGCAATTTTGAGCCATTTTGAAAAAAAAATTGAAACTATTACACATAAAAAGCTTTTTCATCCGTAAAAAATTTAGTCTCACCAGCTCAGCATGGTTTTTTTTTCCTCAGGTGTTCTACGAGTACCAATTTGTTTTGTTTCACCAATAAAATCATCGCTTCATTTGAAAGTGATGACCAGCTTGATGTTATTTACACTGGTTTTGCAAAATCATTTGATGCGGTTGACTTCGGTATTCCTTTGAGGAAATTGAACTAAGTTAGCTTTCACATTAACCTTACTGACTGCTTTTCTTTATATTTAAGTTGTCGTATGTTTATTTCCCTGGTTGCGTTTTCGGATAAATTTACCAATACTTTCAACGCTCGAATTTAGGACCTTTGCTTTTTATCTAATTTCTTAAGAAAAACTAGCTGACGCGTTGCTGTGGCTAAGGTATGATTTAGTTAAAAATTTTATACACTGCGCGAACTACCGTACTACCTACGGTTATAAATGTGCTAATTGTCGTCCAAGAATGCATTTGTATTTACTAAGGAAAAAAAATAAAAAAAGAGCTATAATAGTAATAATTTGAAAACTTATGAAAGCAGAGAGGTACGTGTAGAAAATACAATTCTGAGCAAAATCACTCTAAATTTTAATATTACACAGGTAAAAGTTCACAAATTTACAGTAAAACCTTTTTTTATTACAATACAATTGAAATACAAAATCACAAAAAAATGAATATTGTATAACTTAAAACTCCGAAAAAGTACGATATTTACGAAACAGTCAAATTTTGAATCGCAAACTATGAGGTGTATATTTATGTTACAAAGTAATGTGACGGTGAAAATTGTGTGTATTGAAATAATTTTAATCTTCGCACCATAAAACAGTACATTTTCCCTCCTAAGAATTTGTTTTTTGAATAGTAAATACCGAATGTATTGTTGAACGATAATTTGCAAATTTATTGCTGCAGATGGATAAGCTGAGCAAATACAATTCTGAACTAAATCACTAAAAATTTAAATATTACATAGGTAAAAGATCACATAATGCAGTGAGCCTTTCTTTGTCTAAATACACCTGATATAAAATCACTAAATAATGTGAATATTTTATAACTCAAAGCTCGGAAAAGGTATGATATTTTACACTAAAATAATTTTCCTAAAAAAATGTTTGTACCTAAACATGAGTGAAAAATATTTTTAAAACCTGCAAAATAGCATATGTTAAGTATCTAAACTGCTTTAATAAATTGAATTTAAGTAAAGGAGAAGTAAGCAAATAATACTTTTCCGAATATTGATTTAATAATACTTATACGCACAATTTAAATTAAGAGAATCGGGACGAATATGCCAGAAACCGATTCGACATCCTTGATCGTTACCACTATTGCTTTTTGCTTCCGAAGCAACTGACAACCCAGCAGCAGATTTTATCTTATAGAAGCCAAGAATACAGAAAAGCTGGTAGCTAAATAGATAATTTGCAATAAAAAATATATTGCGGTCCTAAATTGAGATTAAAACTATCCTATCATTTAAGTTGGACCAAACTGAAATTGCGTGCAAAATTTGGTTAAAATCGGTTCAGTAGTTGAGGAGTCCGTCCATTGGCATCAAACATAGGGACACGTAATTTTTATATATTATGATGTAATACTTTTCATTATTGGGTTCGCCGACGATTTGAAACTTTTCATAAACATATGTACTACCACATATGCTACTCTATTAAAAATTGATCTGGATAATCTGCACCATTGGTGCATTGAGAATAAGCTTTTTTTTTTTAATATTAGTAATAGCAGTGTTTTAAGTTACAGTCGTAAATCTGAGCTATTCATTCATTCTTATAAAATTGAGAATCAGTTTTTATCGCGTTTTGATTTTGTTCGATTTGGGTGTCACTTTTAGTACTAAGCTCGATTTCATCCTACATATTAACACAACATTCTTTCAAAAACCTATAAAGTTCTTGGTATTCTTATATGCAAAACTAGAGATTTTTCTAATGTACAGACACTTAAAGCACGCCGTGAACTTTTGTGTCTTCTTTTCTTCCATAAGGTTCTTAATAATTTAGTTTACTGCTCCGAATTTTATTGATTACATCCAATTTTCAGTCCCAAATAGGACTATTAGGAGTCCCTCATATTTTGAAAATGTTTTTATAAGATTTAACTATGTTGATAAGTTTGCCCTTTTAAATTTTACAACCTATTTTATACTCATGGTCATGATTTGGTATTCTTAATATGTCGCTTTATAATTTCACATCTACGTGTTTTTATATTTTAAATGTATAATTAGTTTTAGTTGTTAGAGTATTTCCTTTATTGGATTTTTGCCGCTGTCATTGGATTTATCAGTAGTGTGCAAGAATTTTTAAATAAATAAATAAATAAGAAAATAAAGTTAAACGTTTTCATGAAAAGAAATTTTGAGTTTCGTCCCTCAGTTTTCCTCCAACTCTCCAATGTCGTATGCTAAAAATTGTAAAACAGAGTGTGTTAATATACAACAACAAATTTCTAGCCATAGTTATAACCAAATCATAAGCTGCAGAATGTCTGGAAGTTACCAGTTTTCTCAAATGATAATGTTTTCATGCTAAAAATTGTAAAACAGAGTGTGTTAATATACAACAACAAATTCCTAGAGATAGTTATAACCAAATCATAAGCTGCAGAATGTCTGGAAGTTACCAGTTTTCTCAAATGATAATGTTATCATGATAATCAAAGTTGAAACTGAACAAAATTAATTTCTAATTGCTTTATTTAACGACTTACCTGCCTAGTATTGATAAAAATCAAAATCTGAAAAATTTAGAAGTTGTAAAAAGAAATTTCTCGAAGCTGTTAAATTTAAATTGTGTTCCTCGTCGCTAGCTCAGTTGCGTCACCAGAGTTTTGTGCGGGGAGGATTATCCGCGAATATCAATGATAGCTAAAATTTTTTGGGCAAAATATAAAAAAATCTCCGAACCCTTTATCCATTTCTGCGCAAACATTGCACTTGTTATTAAGTTCGTAGTAGTTCTCTCCCTTCATATATAGCACACTTTTTCAGATTTGTACACTCAATTATGTAATGACGGCCTTCTAAACCAAAAGTTGAATTTTCTCTCTAGTTTTCTATATAGCGATTGCCTTGAGAATGATATAACAGCAAACATTTTTTTTTTTAATTTTTAAAGCAGAACACGCGTTTGAAAAACTAGCAAAAAAGAATCGCAATCTGTGAAAAGATAAGAAAGCTTTCATTTCACATTAATATGCTCTAGTATAAATTACTTAACTTATTAAATCAAATGAACTGGTCGTTTTTATTTGACTTAAAATAATGCAATATGCTATTTCCCATTAAACTAATTATAATTTAAACTAAATGGCTCCATTTAGTTTAAATCGTCGGTCATAGGCAACAAGGGGTTTATTTCATTCCAAAAAATATCATTGTTACAAATAAATGTATGTAAGAATTTGTTAGGGGAGAATTACAAGCCAAACAAAGATGAATAAAATATATATATATATATATATATATATATATATATATATATATATAAAGTTCAATAAAGACATTTGTTGTCATTTAAAAGAATTCAAGTATGCCTAATGCATATATATTATCATTTATATAAATTACCATTGTTAAAAGCTTATTTTGATTATTTATGATTGTCTTCTTAGATCTTAAAATAATAGGCCTTATTATCCGACTATGGTATAATAAGGCCTAATGACCAGGATTTTTACGGTGTTTAATTTCGTGTTTGTTTTCGGACAGAGTGGCAATTTTTCCTAGTTTCTTACAGCAATGGATTTGTATGTTTAGATAACATTGCAATTCGTTGATTTAGATCCTTAGTTTTTGCTTTATTTGAAGCCTTCCTTAGGTAGGCCTTATTACCCACGCCTACCTTATATGTTACTTACAGAACTTAGGCCCAGTAGCCCGTATTTTTCCAGGGAGGAACCTTTCTGCCTCTTTTTTTGCAGTGTTTACGTGCTTAAATATTAAAAATATTTCATAGGTGCGGAATCCTTAGTCTTATATTGGTAAAGATTCCAAACAATGAAATAACTGATTGATAAACATATAAACAAAAAATATTTTTTTGAAATCTAATGCAACCAACCTTTTTACTACTCTAATACAGCAAAACCTCTTAACAGCAAATATTAACACAGCAAATAGTTTTGTAGCGGAATAAGTGTTCAGTAATGCATTAATTCTATTAAGTTGCTTAAGTAATGAAAAATTAATTCCAATACAATTAATTTCTCGTTACTACAAACGCAATTTTCAGTCGATTCAACTTTGTTATCCCGGGATTTTCCTGTACTCTTTTTCTATTCATTTCCTTGAGTTTTTTTCAAGCACAAGCAAACTACTGAAATAATACCTACACTTAGTTATGCAATAACTGAAGAATTACGGATGAAACATTTTTCTTTTCAGTTTAATCAATACAGATTAGACAATTTATAAGATTTTGCAGCAATTACAGATACATTTTTCGGCATAATCAAACTTATTTAAATACTAGCTGCCTTGTCCGGCTTTGTATGGTCTACATGGAAAATGAAGGTAGTGTGAAGTGAGGCTTGGTAAACAATCAGGCTTGAAAAATGGCAAAAAAAAAGTAAAATGTCCCGACAACGTTTAGTAAAGAGTAATTTTATGAATACAAATTTAAATTTAGACCCCTTTGGGATTTTTGTTTTTAAAGTTCCAAAAATTTAGACACTTATTAATAGGCATTTAACATTATGTTGGTTTATGGTTTATGGTTATGTTGTTATGGTTTTTCAGACGAAAATATTCTAATGAGGTTAAAACCCAATAGCGCACCCTCCTCCAATGTTAATTGAAAAGCATCAAATGATTGTGTGTGCCAAAATTGCTAAAAATCCAACGCAAACTGAATTTTTATCAGGAAAAGCTCTATGGGTGTTTTGATTACATAGGAGGACGAAATACCCCCTATGTCAGTTCTAGAGCATCAAAGGGCCCCGAGCCAAATTTGACAAAAATCTGACGCAAACTGTGTTTTTGTTTTACCCTTTATGTCACAAATTAATTTAACAGTATTTATATATATATATATACAAGGTGTCCACTCCTATCGTGGACCAATAGCTAATTTCTAAACCGTTAGAGATAAGCATATAGTTCATTTAGGAAAAAATCTCCAAATTACGAAAGGAATTTTGGGTCTATTCAATGTTTTTCAAAAAATCAAATTTTGAAAGAGTTACGAAATTTAAATTTTTATACAGCCCCCCAGTCCTATCAATCATATTTAGTAAAACATTCTTGACACTGTAACGTTTAAAACTAAAAAAAAATCACTCTTCTACGACAAAAATTGACCGAGTTATGACGTTTTGAAAAATCAAGATTTTGAAGGATTTCGCATACGGTCCCTTAAGCGATCTCTCGATGACGTCATGAAATAATGCAAAATCTTGATTTTTCAAAACGGCATAACTCTGTCAATTTTTCTCGTAGAAGAGTGATTTTTTTTTTAGTTTTTATCGTTACAGTGTCAAAAATGTTTTACTAAATATGATTGATAGGACTGGGGGGCTGTATAAAAATTTAAATTTCGTAACTCTTTCAAAATTTGATTTTTTGAAAAACATTGAATGGACCCAAAATTCCTTTCGTAATTTGGAGATTTTTTCCTAAACGAACTATATGCTTATCTCTAACGGTTTAGAATTTAGCTATTGGTCCACGATAGGAGTGGACATAGCGTTGAAAATACATCACAAAACCTTTTTACCGAATATAAAAATTTTGAAAATTTTGGAGGCCTAAGGCCCCCTACGCCTTAGGGCCCCCAAGAAAACTGTTTCCAATAGCAGGTACCATCTGTTTACCTCTCAGCGGAGTGGTACTCAAGAGCTTCAGCATGGTTCCAGCCATTTAGGCTTCAAAATACTAAATTAATATAACCGGGACTTTTCTGAGTCCCGTCGGGGCATAAAGGGTTAAGCAGAGCTTAGGAGCTATTGAGTGGGAGACTGGCTGATTTTGGGTATTGGAGTCGGAAGTCCAAAACTTAAATATCCGGAGATTCGGAGTCAAAGTCTGAGTGCATTTTCTCCGAGTGGTTAACTCTGGAAGGGCTCTAAAACAAAAATCTGAGTAGTGGAGTCGAAGTCATTCATTTTGGGGTAAACATTTGAAGTCTGAGTCGAAGGTTTTACAATTTCAGAAGTTGGAACTGATCATTTTCCCTTCGACTCCGCAGCCCTGAGTTAGTCTCAAATACCCCAGACTTTCGAGAGTCGAGACTTTTCGAGCATTACATCTTATATATTATTTCTCGAGTCTGTATTCTTTACCACGCTAGGTCCTTATTTCTTTATCGAATTACTTGATTTACCTTATTTTACTTTTACCCTTATCCTTTTACCTTCACCCTTTAAAATTTAACGCGCCAGCTACTGACAAAAAATAGACCCACGGATATGCACGGATAATATGCACAGATTACGCTGAATTTGAGGGTAATTGTAAGAATATTTATAGAATTTTTGGTAAAAATTTGCAAGACAATGCACAAGTATTTCAAAAAAAAAAAAGGAAATGACTCTTGAAAATTATTATCAATTGATTCATGGCTCGAGTTAAATTATTTTCGAATCTTACAAAAGCGCTTCGTATACTTTTCACGCCCTTCTGCCCATCCATTCCTGCATCCTTCAATTCCTATGGGGGGGGGGGGATCTTTGGTGTTTTGCGAAGAGGATGGACGTGTCTAACCTTATATTACGTCGCTGTGGCTAAAAGCAAAATAATTTGCTGACACAACATTATGTCGCAACCCCGTAAGTATTTGAATAGAGTTGGGGATTCAGCTCGCAATTTTGAGTCTTCAGAGAAATTATTCCTCTGATTTCACTTTTTGCTTTCTCTTTTTTTTTTCTTCTTAACATCCCTCCGTTTTCCCTCCAGATAATTCTGCTACATCTTTAGCCCTTTGACTTGTAAGTAAACAGCAGCATTCATTTATCAGAATGTGATGTAAAACTTTTCATCTTTTTCTACGGTTAAAATGTCTGATTGATTAAGTTTTTATTACTCTTCTAGATGTTTCTGCAAACGACTTTGGTTGTTGGATTGACCATTGTAATTCATGTAAGTAATTTATAAATTTATATCGTGTCGGTTTCTAATGAATTACTGTTGAAAAATTTAGAGCGCAGCGTAGCCAAGTGCTTAAAACATTTTATGAATAACGTTTATTTTTGCATAACTGGTTGCATCATTACTCGCCAGCAAAAGTTTTAATTTGAAAATATACCCGACACTGACCTGGGCAATTTCTTGATAAAGTCAACCAGGTGATCAAATGTTTAAATTGATATTTTTGAATAAACAAGGTATCATTTCTAAGATGAAGAGTAGAATATTTTGAAATATTCATCTAAAGTTTGATAACTTCAGTTCCAAATAAGTTACAAGATGCTAAACTAAGGTCCAAGACCTTGAGCATTTTAAAACCATATTCGGTTACTCGCAAAGAAACTCAGTTTACTACCAAAAATACATACAAATATTAGGAATTAAGATGAATAACCATTTAGCTCATTAATGCCTGACATTTTTTTTCCAAAGATATTTTGTATACTGGTTACAAATAGTGTCTAATGGACAGGAAAAATAATTTTAAAAACATCATGTCAAAAATATGTTTTTTATTAAGGAAAGAAAAATCGTCCCTTAAAATTTACGTTAGACCCCAGAGGGTACATACGTTTTTTCACTAAAATTTTTTTCTGCCTACGATATAATATTTAAAAAGACATTTTATAAGAAGAAATAGCATCAGCAATTAGCATAAACTGGGAAGCTGAGAATAACTTTGAAAACTTAGCTTTTTTTCTTGAGATTGGGAACGATGTCATTTTTGATAAAGATCATATTAAAACTGTTACAGAACATACTTTATAATGGTTATGTGCTGCAATCTGTTAATAACGAATCGAAACAATACCAATGTACTAATTGAACACTATTATTTGGTTGAAATGTTCATTTTGGGGAAATTCAGACCCTATTTTGGACCGTCCTAAAAAAAGGACGCTAGGCATTAATGGATTAAACCGCGAAGAGATGGTGGGTCGACTGGAAGCGGAAACGAACCACTTCATTTTGAAATAGGTTGGATCTGCGAGAACACGTAAGGAGTGAAGTCATTCGTTCTCGCTAATCCTACCTATTTTTAAATGAAGTGGTCGGTTTTACCAGGCCCGTCATTTAGGGGGCAGGGGGTTCAATTCCCCCCCCCCCCGACTTTGAGAAATCAATGTATTTACATATAAGTGGGCGTGGTTTTTGTTGTTTTCTGGTGAAATTGTATTGTGTTTTTACCCTTTGCCCCCCCCCCTCCTGGAAAACTTGAAATGACGTTCCTGGGTTTTGTGCTTCCAGTAGACCCGCCATCTCTTCACGATTCAACTTAACCATGTTTCCAACTGTTTCAGGTACTCGGTTGCGTGGCCGGAAACCCTGACTGTCATCGAATTACAGAAGCAGACCACATTCTTGTCTATCAAAATCGGGTAGATTGTTCCTTAGATAATTCTTATATTATATTTTTTTAATAAATTACCTTTATGCTTACTAACAATTTTTAAATTTTAGATCTGGGCTTCCTAAACTATGGTCCGCGGACCCCCTTGGGTAGGGGCTCAGTGGTAAACTTCGCGAAAAAAAATGTTAAAACGCTGAATTGTATTTCAACGATTTTGTATTAACCAGCCAGAACGTTCATCTTCAAAGTATGGAGTTGAGTTTTGAGCAGAGCGTGATACATTAAGTTTTCTTACAAGACTCTGAGAAATAATTTGTCTGAAGCTTAACACTTATACCTTTCTCGTAAGATTTAAATATTCCTTGCTTTGACTGGAAAACCAATCCCTTGTTGAAAAAGCGAAGCGTGTTTTCCATTTGCCACAACTTATCGATGCAAATCCGTATTTTTAACCTATGCAGTCACTCAAATAAAGAAGTTGTGTAAAAGCTGATCATTATCTTCGATTCCAGGTATCAAAAATTAAATCCCATTTTCCAAACTGCCGGTTCAAGCAACTTCACTCCTCCTATTCATTCCATATTCAATTTTTATTTATTTTATTTTATTTTTTATTTTTATTTTATTTTATTATTTATTTTTATTTTATTTTATTTTTTATTTTTATTTTATTTTATTATTTATTTTTATTTTATTTTATTATTTATTTTTTTGCCTGTTGATTTCATTTGTTCATTTTGAACTTTATTCTCCAAAATTTGTAAAGAGAGCATGGTAAGCTATAACATTTTGAGAAATAGTGATGCTCTCTTCTGATTATGTATAGTAATGGTTAATTTAATTAAGTTCAATTAACTACAAACTTCAAGTATCTATACCGTCGAATGGCAAGACTCCGCAGGCTATAAAAGTTGGGAAGCCCTGCTTTACATAATAACTGCGAGTACAAATAGCATTTCGCTCTTTTTCTTAGTAATTTGTCAACTTATATACTATTCTCCCTCAAGTTATACTTTTAATTAAAAGCAGTTCACTTTGTGTTAAAATGAGTAAAAACCCGAAACAGCGACGTTTAAAAACACAAATAGATGAAGTTAAAATTGGCGAACATGTTTCAAAAGCCTAAAGCTTCCTTCTTCAGCGCCAAGCAAGAAATGGAAAGAAACAAAGTGCCGGGAGAGTTTAAATAGCAAAGGAGCAAAAGCTAGGCCAATCAGGTGTCAGCGTGTGCCGAGTCCTGATTTGGCGTTGCGTTGTCAGAAAATTTAAAAGCATGAAGTAAAATTGGCGAGATGTGTGGAACTGCAAAAGATTCGTTACAAATATTACTTAAATTTTTATGAACATGAAAGGCTTCTAAGAAATCCAACTCGCCAACAGTTGAAGGTCTGCAAATAACAAATACTTTTAATTATTCACTTCCAAAATTATTGTTAATTTCCAAATGTGAATCGTATAAAATAAATTTACTTGTCGATATAAGATTTTTAACAGCAAAGATTAAGCCACTGCTCTCAACTTTGGTACCAAAAACGTCGGAAGGAAACAAAGTTAAAATCCTTATTGAAAAAAAAGAAAAAGCAAAGATTAATGTGATAATAGTTCAATATATTTCGCTCGTATTTGTCATCATTTACTCAGGTCTGATACCGTCGATAACTGATGTCCTTTTCTAAGGTGAATTCAAGCGGTAACGGAGGAACAGTTTATGCAACAAAAAAAAATCAATGATGCCTGTAAGCAAGCAAAATAGATTTTTTTTAGAGTTATCTCCCCTTAACATTTTTGACCTCCCTACCTCCTTTATCACGAAGTACAGTTGAATCACAATAACTCTAATCCTTTTAACGCGAATATTTCTTTATCTCGAAGTTTTCATTGGGTCCCCAGGCCCTTGGGAAGGCCGTGGGAACGCTCTATAACTCGAATAACCGTTTCCTTGGGACTTCGAGTTATCATGACTCGACTGTATTACACTCCCCCTTACCCCTACATCCTCCTTGTCACACATTACTCTATTTTTATGAGCATATTTTTGTTCAAAAAATGTGTTTTCACGCTTTCTGTTACTCCCTTCCTCACCACAAACTGTCACGAGCCTAGCTTTCAATTGAAGGGGCAAGTGGATAAAGGTGATATGTGACAATTTTTTAAAAACTCACGTTTTACCATGGATGAAGGTGATAAGGTAATATTTACTTTGAAAGTTTTTCTACAAATTTAAAAAAATGACACATTTACTTACACCTTCAATTGTGTTTGGGAGTTAACACAATTGACGACACACATAAATTTGAATTTGTGTAAATCGGCGAAATTTGGATGTCACATATCACCTTTATCCACTTGCCCCTTCAATTAGCGACAGCCCGTAAGAAAAATGCATATATTTGTACAGTAATGTTTAATTATATTTTTTTCACTTTATTACTTCCGAATAAGTAACAATGAAATATTAATACTTTTACATCAATTGTGTATGAATATTTCTGAATTTGATAGATATTTCTTTTACGAATAGGAGCACGGGTACAGACACTATAGAAATTCAACATGGGTGAGTTCGATTTATTATGGAAACTCAATAGGTGAAGCCTGCAGAGTAATTTACCCCAAGCTACTAAGGTACTTCAGTGGATTCAACAGTGCAGGTAATATTTAGAAGCAAAAGTTTATAGCTCAAGTGATAAAAACCAAGTGATCCAAAGTTCATGATTATTGAATGTATTTCGAATTTATCACACACGTTGGGGCTGTCCATGAATGACGTCACATTTTTTTGAAGTAGGGTTGGTTAGGGTAAGTGGGTCCCCTTTTTAGAATAGTTTGTTTTTACAGCCTAAAAAACAGTTTTAAAGCAAAACAGTTTAAATTTGCTGACTTATTTTATCTTGGAAATCATTTATACACTCAAGTTCAGCATTATTTCCTAAAAAATGCTTTAAATATTTTTAACTATCGAATTCTTTAAAATATGACGTGGGGACCCACTTACCCCCTAGGAAGGGGCTAATGCCTCCCCCCTTATTTATATTTAAAGTGAGCATATCTAAAAAAGGGGTTTGCGGGTTCTACCTGATAAAGTAAGCAAAATTTTAGTAGGAAATATTTTTTTGTAAATGTATCCATTTAAGAGATATCTACTTACATGTAAATGTGTATGACAGAAAATTATAAAATGGAATACACAAAACAACCCCACTTTCCCGAACCAACCCTATATACAACCCAATATACACTGAAGTGACAAAAGTCATGGGATACCTCTTAATATCGTGTCGGCCCTCCTTTTGCCCGGCGAAGTGCAACAACTCGACGTGGCATGGACTCAACAAGTCGTTGGAAGTCTTCTGCAGGAATATTGAGCCATGCTGTCTCGATAGACGTCCATAATTGTGAAAGCGTTGATGGGGCAGGATTTTGGGCACGAACAGACCTCTCGATGGTGTCCCATAAATGCTCAATGGGATTCATGTCGGGTGATCTAGGTGGCCAAATCATTCGTTGGAATTGTCCAGAATTTTCTTCAAACCAATTGCGAACAGTTGTGGCCCGGTGACATGGCGCATTGTCATCCATAAAAATCCCATCGTTGTTTGGGTACATGAAGTCCATGAATGGCTGCAAGTGATCTCCAAGTAGCTGCACATAAGCATTTCCAGTCAATGTTCGGTCCAGTCGCACTAGAGGACCAAGTCCATGCCATGAAAAAACAGCCCACACCATTACGGAGCCACCACCAGCTTGAACAGTGCCTTGCTGACAGTTTGGGTCCATGGCTTCGTGGGGTCTGCGCCACACTCGAACCCTACCATCGGCTCTTACCAGCTGAAATCGTGACTCATCGGACCAGGCCACGGTTTTCCATTCATCTAGGGACCAACCGATATGCTCACGTGCCCACGAGAGTCGCTGCAAGCGATGTCGTTCTGTCAGTAAAGGCACTCGAGTCGGTCTTCTGCTGGAATAGCCCAAGAAATCCAAATTTCTCCGCACAGTTCTAGCAGACACGTCCATTGTACGTCCCACATTGATTTCTACGGTGATTTGACGCAGTGTTGCTTGTCTGTTAGAATTTACGACTCTTTGCAGACGTCGCCGGTCTCGATCTTTAAGTGCAGGCGGTCGACCACTGCGCTGTCCATGGTGGGATGTTATGCCTGAAATTTCATACTCTCGGCACACTCTTGACACAGTGGATCTGGGAATGTTGAATTCTCTAACGATTTCCGAAATGGCATGACCCATGCGTCTAGCTCCAACTAACATTCCGCGTTCAAAGTCTGTTAATTCACGTCGTGCGGTCATCATCACGTTAAAACCTCTTCACATGAATAACTTGAACAGAAATGAAAGCTCTGTAAAAGCACTGCGCATTTATACCTGTTCTATGCGATGCTACTGCCATCTGAAAATTTGCATATTGCTATCCCATGACTTTTGTCACTTCAGTGTATTTAAGGGGAATTTTGCTTTAGAAGGTTTGAAAATTTTTTTTAGGATTTAAAAAACAAGTCTAGAAAACTTTTTAGATTATTTTATTACGTGTCTGAACATGGAAACTTTTTTTTCGGAAAAAAATATTCACATTCAACTGATTTTTATACACATTAGTGCAACTGCTGTTTTCAATCGGAGGAACAAATGGAGCTCACCATTTGCATCTGAAACGAAAAAAAAAAACGAACATCATTTTAATTTTCATATATTTTACTTCTATTTGAACTAAAAGCATTCTCGAAGCATTCTTCACAATATTTTAGCCAGTTGAAATGATTTTTTTTTTTTTTTTTTTACAAAAAGCACTTTTTTTCAACCTGAAAAAAAATCAAATTTCATGATTTTTTTAGTTCGTAAATAAATCAGTTGCATGTGAATATTTTTCTCTAAAAATGTTTTTTTCCCATATTCAAACATGTAATCAAATAATCTAAAAAGGTTGCTAGACTTGCTTCTTTTTTTTATCCTAAAAAATTCCCCAAAAAATCGAATTTTTGAGCCTTCTAAAGCAGGATCCCCTCTTAATTACAAAAAAGTCACACTTCATTTTAAAAAAATATATTTCAATCTGATTATGTGATTCACTCTTTGATACCCCTCTTCCTTACCTCTTTTCAGAGGGAGGATCTAGAAATATTTCAAGGGACTGGCGATTGATTTTATTACGTACCTTTTTTTTTTCTTTTTACTTATTCTGGTTTATATATGTTAACCTGATATGTTTTGAACTTCAATTCCGAAATGTATTCTGAAGAAGGCCCTAAACCTCTCTTCTGCTAGCCTTAAAAACAGTCTAAAAATGCCTTATTTGAAATTCTATATATTTGAGCCCGCTTAATTTAGAGCCCATTTTCCACCAAAACTACTCTAATAAGCGATGTATTCTACTATCCGGGACACGCAGAAGCACATTACAGCGATTTATTATATTGAAAATGTATTAGATTAAGTGGGATATTCTTGTAACTGATATTCTAATAAGC
This sequence comes from Uloborus plumipes, assembly GCA_038373865.1. Classification (NCBI taxonomy): domain Eukaryota; kingdom Metazoa; phylum Arthropoda; class Arachnida; order Araneae; family Uloboridae; genus Uloborus; species Uloborus plumipes. The sequence goes on from JAXGGA010006226.1 coordinate 52,725, forward strand.
AACTGTATTAAAAAATTACCAGTGGTGATTCAGGGTCGCCAGAAGTCCCGGATTTTAAGAGACTGTCCCGTATTTTGAAAACCTTTCCCACACCCGGGGATCCTTGATACGGGACGGTTAAAGTTCCATGTTCGTGCTGAGAGAACCTCTTTATAAAATGAGATATTATTTTCAGAAAGAAAGATTTTCTTTAGAATGAAAAAAGAAAGAAAGAGTGAAAAGAAAATCACGTAGCAGCAAACGTAAAAATTGTTTGAATCGCAATGTTTTTCGGTTTTGGAGTGTGATTATAGTGCTCTTCATGTTTAGTTAGACAGTTAGAGCACCAAAATATTTGTGACAATTAATTAAACAAATATATAAATTCCAGTAAGTTTGATGACGAGGCAAATACACATTACATCTTAAAAATAATTTTTAGTAAGCAGTAAACATAGGTAGTAAACATTTTTTTAAGATTGGTCCATATTATATTAGAATGTTTATTAAATTACAGTATTAAAAATACGTACAGCTTTTATTTATAAAAAAAATTGAAATTGAGTTTGTTTTCTTTAGCTTCTTATAGTTAGTTATGTAGTGCGCTTTAAATCTATGTATGGTTAATTGTAAAGTCAAAATATTAATGACTCATTGAAACTATTGTACACGTATCCAAATTTCGCCATATGCACGGTGCGGCATTATAGTTTTCCCGGTAACATTAGCTATCAGTAGAAACGACTAGTATACATTCCATGACATTAAAAAAAAAGAGTTTAATGTCGTAGAAATACATACTTTTACAATGATTAGTATTGAAACTTTTCTCACTGATATTCATGAATGGTAAAAAATATATTCTTCAATTATATGGTCGTTGTATACTTCGTTTTCTTCGTGAATATTTGTAAGAAAAATTAAAATTTAACTCCAACTTCGAGCAACATCCCTTATGAGCCCCCCCCCCCCATCGATCCCTGTCCCGTATTTGCAGTTCCTCAATCTGGCAACCCTGGGCGAATCCCTCAAGGGAGGAGCTATCGCTCCCATCGCTCATCCCTTTTATCCGTCCCTGCCCTTGTCACATGCTGTCACAATTTCACGAGACCCCCGTCCTTCTCAAAGTCCCACATCATTATTCTGCCATGCTAAGCACAAAAGTCGTATCTGCACTCTTTACCAAAATTGAGTTGCGGTCACCAGGTGGTTTTTTGTCATTTTACCCAAATATAACGTTTTATGGTCATTTGTGTCCATGGGAAGCAGTTTTAAAAACTATCTGAAAATGTTGCATCCGAATCAGATACATTGAGTCGCGAAAATTTAAACGACGATTTCTCATTTTGACCTTGTCTGCAGATACGACTTTTGTGCTTAGCACGGCAGTATTGTGGATGACCCCAATGTTTTGAATTTCTAATTTAAATCGGAGCATAACACAACATTATTTAAAATCTGTTATAGGCTTAAAGATGAACACGACGAGTCCCAAGCGCATTCAAATAGACCGAAGTGAGCTTCCTTTTAAAGAAAATACTTTTATCACTTACACTATGGGCATGCTAATCCCATATGAAGTGGCTAAAATAGCACCACAGCCGATGGACAGCGACCTCTTCATACAGTTCGACCCAATAGCCAATTACTATATCAGGTAAGGAAATGAAATTTCGATTGCAAGTCAGTGAAATGTTCGATAACCTGTAGCGGGATTTACAGCATTGCATAAACTTCGAGGAGTTCCTGTCAGGCATGTCATTTGGGAATCAGAGGCAATTGCTCAACCTGGATTTTGGAAATGTATTTGTAATATGATTTTGTTGTCTTGTTCCGATAAAAGGCATTGAGTACATATCGCAAACTGAAAAGGAAAGGGGCACTTTTTGAATTGGATTAGCATGAAAATGTGCGCCTTTTATTCTCGGTGTGCAATACTAGGTACTCAAAAGAACATTTTTTTTAAATTTATGTATTTATTTTTTCAAATATTTATCTTTTCTCAGTTTTTTTTTCCTCCCCTTCAAAGCTCTGTTACAATTTCTACTTATGTTTCAACGGTGAATTCACTGTTCAAAGTTGTTTTTTAAGTATTTTTTAGCAATGATTGACAGCTTCTCCCACCATCTTTACTTGACCTATTCAAAGTAGTCAAATCGGTGTCCTTTCATGCCCTTTGTGTTGTTATCGTTGCTGTTGTCTTGTGCCAGCTAGGCTGGCAACTCGGTTTGCGCTGCTCCACTTTTCAAACTGTACCGTAATTTGCTGTGATTGTGCCGTAATTTGACTACGACCACTGTACACACATGCCATAAAAATCCGTTTATAGGGTAGGCAACCACTCACAGCGCAGCAACACATTCTCACACACAAAGGACTAGGACAGACAAGAGAAGGTACCAACCACGCCGAGCCGGGATTCAAATCCGGAACCTGCCCATCCACAGTCAGCCTTCTCTGACCATTAGACAAGGTGGCCGGCCATGCCCTTTTTCATTCTCAGAAACAAAAAAGTCGTTTGAAGCCAGGTCAGGTGCCAATTTTTAGCCACAACCTGGATGTTAGATATGACAGCTTGTTTGTACATGTACATTGTCCGGGTGAAAAAAATTAATCTCCTGTCTGCCACAAATATTTTTTAAAGAGTGGAAGGCAATCATTCAAAGTTCACTTAAACATGCCATCATAAGAAAACAAAAAAAGGTTAAAACTGCGTTCGCAAAAACAATCACTGCAGAACAAGTCAGGTAGATAACACAGATGTCGCCGAAATGGTAATAAGTTGCGCTGTAAACGTCTAGTGGCAAAAGTACTACACAAACTCCGTCCACGGTGACTCTATTCCGTTTGTTTTTTATTTTTTTCTTAGTACTCCCTTCGTACCCTTTACCCCCTATCTATCTGGAAAACTTTTAAAGGACGAGCTAGGCATCAGTGGCGTCGTAGTCCTGAACGAGGCCCAAAATTGCATGAGAAATTGATTTACATAATTTAGATGATGTATAGTCAGTGATAAAACATAATTTCTGGTACAATTTTTTTTTTTTGCCCATCGACATGTACTTCAAATCAGCCACAGAAAACTAATGCAAACGATAGTAGTTTTAAACAAATAACTTTTCAAACCTGTAACTTCTAATAAGGATTAGGAAGATGTTTTTTTGTAGCTTCTCACAAAACCTGTTAAAAAGTTTGTTTTTACATAAGAGGGCAAAGCAGGCCCGTCATTTTGTGTTTTTTTGGGAGGGGGGGGAGGTCAAAGGGGGCAAACACAATACAATTTCATCGGAAAACAACAAAAATATGTAAATGCTTCGATTTCTCAAACCCTGGGGATGGGTGATGTCTTTTTTTTTATGATGTCTTTTTGGGGAGAAAATAGTAACTCTTTTCCTGTTTCAAGTTCTGTCTCCTGTACTATTTGTCATTTACGTAAACAAAATTAAGTTGAGTTATTTTTGTACTCAGATTAAATAGCTTAAAGGCTGCATACTTATTTTTAACCTTCAATTTTTATATTAATGGGACTTTAAATGTTTTGCTAAACTGGCTTTTGAGGGAGATTTGACCCATTTCAATTCCAGGAAGTAGGGTAGACCGACCAGTGATTGAGCACCTCGTAATTCTTTTGAAAAAATAAGTTTTTAAAACATCTTAGATAAACAAGCAGTAACAATTTCCTTCTGCACATTTCCAAAAAGAAAACTGTTGAAAAATGTTGCGTTTGTCTTCTGTTTGGTGTGTTCATTCAGTGAGTTGAGGCATTTTTTTTTTAATTTCAACCACCCCAAAATACTTGATGCAGAACCATGATATTAAGCAAAAGTTTTGAAAACAATTACACACACCATCGAAAGTGTTTTCACTGTCATGTAGCAAATGCTACAATTTTTAACGATACTATGAATTTTGGGAAACGAAATTTCACTTAAGTGTTCATTCACTGGTCGGCTACCCTATAACCCAAATCAAACTTATCCGTTTAGTTTTATTTCATGGTACAACAATTTGTAAACTGTATAAGGGTCATTTTCAAAATTTGCTTACATTTGCTGTCCGGAGGTTAAAAAAACTATTTTGAAGTATAACTTATATTTTAAATTCAATGCGAACAATTATTTTCTGAAAGAAATACCCCCAAAAAAATTCTATCACTCAACAAATTATTGAAATTTATTTATTTATTTTTATATAAGTCTTTAAAAATGAGAATCAAGGCAAAAATGCTTGTCCATTTCCAATTTTCGCAAGTTCAATTATTTTTTTCCTATACTTAATGCTCAAAAAAAGTAAATGCGACATATTATTTTTATATATAGACTATTAGTATATGGTATTCATAATAAATATTGACAATAGTAATTTTATTTCAATAAGAAATGTATGAATATATTTTGTCCGGAAGCTCTTGTCAAGTCCGTTACCCTAAGATTATTTTAGCTAAAAAAGGTATTTATTGAAGTCAAAAGATGGTAACACGTATTCAGTTAACTTAACAAATTAGTGACGTAACTATTTTGTACCATTTTGTTTCCCTCAGTCGAGAAGTATTGCTATGGCGTTTCGCACAAAATATTTTCCAGGTGCGTATTTTTATTCTTTGTCAAGTCTGTTACCAAGGATTTTAGTATTAATTTTTACTTTTTCTAAACTTTTACCCCTAAATATTGTTAATTATATAACTCTAAGAAAATGAATATTGTAGTTCAATTTTTAAATTCGACAACCTAGCCATAATTATACATTTTGGTTGAAATTGTCAAGTCCGTTACCAAATGTCAAATTCGTTACCATAGAGTTTTTGATCAATATTTTAATCATCACAAATATCGTTTTAAGCTTCAGGGCGCAAATAATTTCAAATGACGTTGGTTCTAGGCTCGATGATATAGTTTAAAAGTGAGATTTCATATTGATTTTGTATGGTAACGGACGACAATTTTTCTTGCAACTTAAAGATTTACAACAGCATTTGAATACTTAATTATTCATCAAACTGTACAAACAAATACTTTTTCATACACCTACAATATGTGACTAAACATCTGTTAGTGTTTCTAAAAGAAAATAGAAAGTTAAAAAAATTACTTAAAATTTTTGAAATGTAAGCATATGGTGAAAATGACCCATAAAACATTTAATTTATTTTAAAAAGAAGGAAACAAAAAATAGGAAACAAACTCAGTGTAGATGAGATTTTAATGTGACAATTCTAGCCATCATATTCTCTTCTGACTCAAATGAAATTTGTTTAACAATTTATGGTATTTCTGTAGACGTAGTTATTGGCATTTCATTCGACATGCAATAAAAAAAATTATATAGAATTTAAATTAAAAAAAATGATAATGCAAAAAGTTGCCAGATATCATGAGAAAATAAATGTCAATTTGGAAGTTTTCAAAGGGTCGCGAAAAAAAGAAAATATATTTGTAAAAAGTGGGTCAAACCTCCCAGTTTGTTGTTGTTGTCTTGTGCCAACCAGTCCAGCAATTTGGTGGTGCTACTTCACATTTCCAAAAGTACCGTCATTTGATGTGAAGTTCGACTTCCACAGTACACACATGCCATAGAGACCCGTTTATAGGGGAATCATTCACAGCACAACACCACATTCACACAAAGTAAGGACAAGGACAAAAGAAAGTACATTCTTGCCCCAGACGGGCTTCGAGCCTGGGCAGACTTTTCTGTGCACTAAACAAGGCGGCCGACCCTCCCTAGTTTCTCCTATGTAATTACTTTTTTTATTATTTTGTATTCTTTTTGATCCTACAACCAGCAGATATTAACTATTTCCCCAATTATATGTCTTTTTTCTTTTTCCAGAACGTTTCTGGGTAGCGCGAGTGAAACGGACATGGTAAGACACGCTGAAGCTCTCACCTACATGTTCAAATATGATACTACCGTTTACAGACATCGTTACTGGATGGTGTGGATCGACCGCCCTGACTGTTCAGCATCTCGCGTGAACGAGATCTGGCTGGAAAGAACCAAAGACGCCAGACTCGAGAAGAAGGAAAATGACTTAAACGCCGACTCTGAAATGGACAAAAACAAAGACGCCACACTAGAAAACAAGGAAAAAGACCCTAACGACGAATTTGAACTTATATAAGCGTCAAAGATGTTTTTTTTTTTTAATGTGGTTTTAGTTCGGGCATGCTGTTATTTCATGTAGTTTTAAGCTCTTTTTTGATGAACGTGTAATTTGCTTAATGTGCATTTTAATAAACTTGTGTTTCGCTGAACATGTTGTTGTCAACAATTCCTTATCAACTAATTAATTGCCGAGTCAAAGATTCAAATCAAACGAATCAATGAATTGAAGCTTGAATACACATTTTTGAAAACTGCAAAACCTGTTGCTACTTCTTATAACTACTCAATTTTAAAGAGTGGGTCTATTTTTCGTCAATTGCCGTCACAATAAGCTTTAAAATGAGGGATAAATTATGAAATTGGATAAAGAAAAAACAAAGTTCTGGAGTGGTAACAAAAACAGACTAAAGAAATAATGAAATAAAATACTGTGTGAAGGATCAAGGCCGTATCCAGAGGGGGGGCCCGATGGGCCCTCCCCCCGAAACCCGAAATGTTTTATAATGTAAAACAGAAAAAAAAGTTTTCCTTTTTTTTTAATTTAAAGTTTTATTTCCCTTTTAACTATTAAACGAGTGAAATTTTGAAACAGTACAAAAAAAAAGACAATTCAAATTCTTATTAGCTGCAAAACATACTTAAAAACAAGACTCTCATTAGCACTTCCAGCTCTCTTTGACAAATCAATTCAGACTCAAGGCAAGCTACTTGTCAGTTTGATCGGCGCCCCCCTCCTCCCCCATAAAACTTACACCACTCTGATTTTTACCCCCTAATCGACGGGCCCCTAGTTTCCGATTAGGCTGAGATTGCTTCTCATCGCCCTGATTCAATTAAGAGGGTACTTTGTATTAAGTCCAATTATCCATGAGTTGGGCAGAGTTAACACGCAAAGTGGAAACATAAGATTTTTAATGAATCATTAGGAGAGAACAGAAACGTTACAACATATAACACAAAGAGACGCAGCTACACAACATACATAACCTTCTTCAAGGAAGTTCGGCCATCGTCTGAAACATTGTCCCTGTAGGTGGCGCTGGATCCATATGGGATAAAACACTATATGTAAGAGGGGTGAACAGAGGTGCGAGAGGCATTGTTTCTCCAACACGCCCCCTCAATGACAATCGCACATCCATTTTACATATTTATCTCTTTAATACCAATTAATTCACAACATTTTTTATGCTTTGCATTTGACAATGCTTTTGTTAAAATGTCTGCACACATGTTTTCAGTTGGAACAAAATTTAACTCGATAGTACCATTTTTTACTGTTTCTCTAACAAAATGATGTCGCACATCAATATGTTTAGTGCGTTTATGAAAAATAGGATTTTTCGCCAATTTAATCGCACCCATATTATCAGTACAAATTCGAACTTTTTCAATTTTTAGATCCAGCAATTCACTTAACAACTTACTTAAATAGATAGATTCTTTTGTTCCATCTGAAAGAGCCATATACTCAGCCTCAGTCGAAGAAAGTGCGACAGTAGATTGCTTGTGACTGTCCCAGCTAATACAACCCTCACTAAAAATAAAACAATAGCCTGTAAATGATTTTCTATCTATTGGACAGTTCGCCCAATCTGCATCCGTGTAACCTACCAAAGGTTCGTCACATTTACGAAAGACAAGTCCATGATTAATGGTTTTCTTCAAATATCTTAACACACGTTTCCCAGCATTCCAATGAGTTCCATTATAGCAATTCAAAAATTGACTTAAATAACTCACAGCATGTGCGATATCTGGCCTAGTAGAAGTCGCCAAATACATTAATCCCCCGATTAATTCTCGATAAGGAAAATTTTCATCGCACTTCTCAGCTTTTTCCAAACGAATGCTTACATCCATGGGACATGCTACGGTTTTAGCTTCAGCCATTCCAAAACGATTTAAGAGTTCGTTGATATAAATTGACTGATTTAACGCAATTGTACCATTCTCTTGCTTAAAATTTATCCCTAAACAATATTTTGCCAAACCAACATACTTAATTTCTAATTTCTGTTTAAGATAATTATGAAATTTCTTATACATATTTACATCCTGAGACACAAGCAATATATCGTCCACATAAACCAAAATCAAAGTTAACAAATCATTTGAATTCTTCATAAGATACATACAAGGATCTGATTCGGTTGCTTTTGCACCAAAATTATTTAAAATTTCATTAAATTTAAAATTCCAGCAACGACCAGATTGCTTTAGACCATATAAAGACTTTTTCAAAAGAAATACTTTATTATCCAATTTTAATGATTTTATCATTTTTTCAGCCTTTAAATAAATATCACTACCTTGCTTTTCAGTTTTAATGATATGTCTTAACGCATCAGTAAAATGATCCGGGCTTTCCATAAAAATCTCTTCCTCTAAATCACCATTTAAGTACGCTGTGGTCACATCGAACTGGTGAATCTTCAAATTCAACTTAGCTGCAATGGCAGGAAAAATTCTTAGAGAATTTTGCCTTGCAACGGGAGAATATACTTCCTCAAAATCCACCCCGGGCTTCTGATTGAATCTTTTTGCTACCATTCGTACCTTTTGTTTCAATATAGATCCATCATGATTAAATTTATTAGTTAGAACAAATCTACTACCGATGCAATTTTTACCTTTAGGTCTGTTTATAACGATAAATGTATCATTTTTCAAAATACTTTTTACCTCATCAGCCATAGCATCAAGCCAAGATTGACTGTTAGAACTATTTAATGCCTTTTTAATCGGAATTTCATTTAAAACGGCACCTACAAAATTTGAATTATCAGGTAAATTCTGTTGACGAACAATATCGCGATTGCGTAATCGTAGTACATTCGAGTAGTCCTCATCCTCAACTACAGTCGGGCGTTCTTCTTCATTATCTTCGGAATTTTCGTCCCGATCTACTTCTTCGCGATTAAAATCAGATTTCGGAGAATTGGAGATAATTTCAATTTCAGTAAATTTTGTCAAAGACTCATCTGAAGAATTTTCAGATAATGGTTCACAACAATCATTGAAAAGTTCACTCATATCCATAATTTTCTTATTATCAATCTCTTCAAAAAATTTAACGTTTCTAGAAATGATAAAACGCCTTTCATCAGGCAAATACACTTTATAAGCTTTTGATATATCAGAGTAACCAACCAAAATACCCTTTCTTGATCTAGGTGAAAATTTGTGAACCGGTTTGTTCTCAAGTACATATGCAGTACAACCAAATATCTTAAAGTAACTTAAGTTAGGTTTGGTCTTGAACCAAAGTTCATATGGAGTTTTACCATTTAGAGCTTTTGTGGGAAGTCTATTACGAATGAAATTAGCTGTATTAATAGCTTCAGCCCACATATTAAATGGCAGTTTTGATTGACTCAATAAACAACGTGCCATTTCAACTAATGTACGGTTTTTACGTTCAGAAACCCCATTTTGACTTGGACTGTACGGGGCAGTAACCTTACGTTGTATTCCATTTACTCTCAAAAATTCATCAAATTTTTCATTAATATACTCACCTCCACCATCACTCATTAAATATTTAATTTTAGCACCTGTTTGATTTTCCAATAATGCTTTAACCTCTTTAAAAGCATCAAGTGCTTCACTTTTGCACTTTAAAAATCTAATTACAGTATAACGAGAAAAATCATCAGTAAATGTAATAAAATATTTAGAGTTACCAAATGATGGGCATTTAACGGGACCACATAAATCGGAATGCAAAATTTCCAGAATATTGGTTTCACGTTCAGAATGCTTTGGAAATGGAGCACGAGTACGTTTATTTATAGCACATACTTCACAGTTAAAATCAGAATTATTTTTAACATTTTCTACATTAACTCCTTTAATATGACCATTTTTAGATGAATTTAAAATATCCGAAATATTTACGTGACCCAAACGTGCATGAATTTTTTCCAAAGTAACATTTTTCTTATTTATATTACAAGATTCACTAGCAGTAAATATTTCATTATCATCATTCGAATCACAAAGAAAAAACAAATTTCCATTTCTTTCTGCTTTTAACACCATGTTACTTTCATCATTACTAATACTTGCATAATCAAAAAAGAAACTTACCTTATAACCCTTATCTAGTATTTTTGAAATACTTAAAAGGTTTGTACGTAAATCAGGAACATATAAACAATCATTAACATTAATATATTTTACAACACCATTAATATTAGCTTTAATTGAAACAGTTCCTGTACCAAGTACTTTAGCGAATGTACTATTCGCTAACTTCACCTCATGAATATCAGTCTCCAAAATATTTACAAATTTCGATTTATCATTGCATAAATGGATAGTGGCACCGCTGTCCAGGATCCAATTACTTGGAATTTCTTCACTCGTCAAAAGAGAGTTAACATTCGTTAACAATCCGGAAGCTGTCATAAGACATGAATTGTCATTTTTTGAACTTTTCTCACAGTCCCGAACTTTATGTCCATATTCATTACAACCAAAACAACGAATTTTATTTCTGTCGAAGTTCTTTTTCTTTTTAAAGTTCGTATTCCACTTGTTCATTCCTCTGTCAGTTTTTCCATTAGAGCTATCACGTGACCTTTGTTTACTGTAATCTTCACTTCTCTGAAAATTAGACGCAGCAAATGCTTTGCTTTCCTCAAGGTCGGCGTGTCTGGAATTTCGGCTAATGCTGGCGCCGGATTCTTTTCTCGCTTGCCATTCCTCGCGAATTTTGATTTTCAGTTGCTCCAATGCCGGAAGCTCATCTCTGCTTTCGATTGCGATTCTAAAACTTTCAAATGAAAGTGGAAGGCTATACAATAGCATTATCGACAACAAATCCTCGTCGATACAAATGTCTAGTTCAGTAAGTTTATCAACGATATCAAAAAACTTACGCAGATGATCAAAACAGTTTCTAGACGATTCATTCATTTTTAATTGAATCAGCGATTTCAGTAGCGCTGCTTTCCTGGCTGGTCCTTTCGATGCGTATATGCTTTCTAATTTATTCCATACATCAGACGATGACTCACAGTGTTTTATCTGTTTCAACTCAGATGGCGCGATGCATAATATAATATCTGCTTTCGCTTTTTCGTCAAAGTCTTTCCATTTTCGATATTCTTCCGAGGATTCAGCGTCATCTTCGATAACTTCTGGCTGCTCGATAATTCCATTAACATAATTCCATGCGTCATTTTTTATGAGTAGAGCTTTGACTTGAATTTTCCACGTTTCGAAATTGTTTCCGTTCAACAGCTCGATTCGAAAATTTGACGTCGCCATGTTTCTGTTTCTGTTTCCTTGTTCTCACCCAAAGTTTCTCCTTATTTCTGGGCACATCACCTATTAAGTCCAATTATCCATGAGTTGGGGAGAGTTAACACGCAGAGTGGAAACAATAAGATTTTTAATGATACATTAGGAGAGAACAGAAACGTTACAACACATACACAAAGAGACGCAGCAACACAACAAACATAACCTTCTACAAGGAAGTTCGGCCATCGTCTAAAAACATTGTCCCTGTAGGTGGCGCTGGATCCATATAAGATAAACCACTATACGTAAGAGGGGTGAACAGAGGTGCGAGAGGCATTGTTTCTCCAACACTTTGTTGGTCCCCATTTATAAGCATTTGTAACCCTCGAGGGATTTTAATAGCTAAACATGTCTTCAATCAACAAGACCACACAAAAACATATACGTTCACAGACCTTCTGCTTTGTTGGACGCTCACCAATCTTAGACAAAAGTTACTTAAAAAAATTCCATTTACAAATGCTTAACAACCTTGAAAACTTTGTTAACTGTAGCTGTAAACCTTGAATTTTAAAGTTCCTAACACAAATGGGGGGGGGGGGGCATCAAGTTGCGCGAAACTCAGCTCCTTGATTAAAAAAATATTCTGCGTAATGCAAAAATCATATTCCAGCATTTTTTGTAGCATATTTTCAAAAATAATTTATTGTGACTCACATGTTTTATTTCTGACTAATCATTAAATACCCAATTCAGTATTTTAGAAGTTACTTTGTAATTAATTCCTTTATTAATATGTTAAGCACGAGAAAAAAATATTACCCTACCTGTATTCTTTTTCGTTTTCTGCAGTACTAGTGATTTAAAAAGAAATTGTCGTTATAAGTATTTTTTAATATCTATTTTAAATCTTTAAAAGATGTGTCTTTCAAAGTTTTAACAATTTCGTAAGACTGTCCAATCAATTATTAAAACGTCAGAGACTGGAAAGTGCAAATGAAATGCTTCAAAGAATTTTAACTGTTCTAGAGTCTTTGAAAAATCATTAAATACCTTTTTGAAACTCCTTTAAAAGTGCTTCAATCCTTATTCTTACCAAATAATTAAACTATGAATTAACTAAATGGCCAGAATGTTACTCTCTCGTTAATTATTTTTTAAATCTCCACACTATTTCTTTTAAAGAATTTTATGTGTTTTATGCTATTGGTTATTTTATGTTACTAAGTGATGTGTCTGTCGGTGCTTTGGGGAACTCATCAAAAACTACTATGTAACTATAGTGAAAACCGATGTAAGCAAGTGATAATGTGTTAATCTTCTCTCCTCAGTTATCCTTTCTCTCTGTCGCTTAATGTTAATCATTTGTTAAACTAAACATTTTTTTATTCTTAGATTAATCTTAATTTGCAAAGGAGTGCAGAAAATTTATGAGATTGTTGTTTGCCTACTTTTCCAACATGTTTTTGAAGTCCCAATTGCCCCATATAAGGCCTCAAAATGCAGAATTTTCAAACTTTTTTTCAAAAATTTACCCGGGGGAGAAACCCCCGGACCCCCTAAAACTACCGGATTTCTACCCACTTAAAAAAGTTCTCATTGTATATCTCTCTTGATACTTTTACCCCCAATAATGGTCCAGTTCAAGAAAATAATAAGAATAAAGAAATGAAAAAAAAAAAAAAACACACACACACACACACACACACACATCAATTATCGTGGGAGGAGGGGGGAGTCAGCTAGAAATTAGACTCATAACACACACAAAAATTGTATGTGTGTTTGGGCAATGTGCGAAACTGGGCCCCTTCCGAAATTTTTTTCTGGATACGGCCTTGTGAAGGATATTGGACGATTACAAAATGTAAACCGTTTAAAACATATCGCTGCTTGAAATGAACAATGGCATATCTGCAAAACACGACTTTTCAGGAGAGCGTTTCAAAGTTTTTGCAGTAAAACGGCATTTTGAAGTAAAATGGTATTAAGGGTACTTATGTCGAATCAACTTACATAGACATAGATGATAGACACTCCAAGCACTTATTCAGAACTGACACAATGGCGGCTGTGTCGTTGTTTACTGAGAAAAGCGCGCCAAAATAATAACTATGCACAACGATATTAACGATTGCTGCGTGATATTTTGAAACTAGAGATATGCCGATAATACCACAAGAAAGAGTAAAAAAACAGAATTTTTGATGTAATAAAAAAATCGATTTTTGCAGATATGCCGTTGTTCATTTCAAGCAGCGATATGTGCAATGCTTTACGCTCTACTGGCATTGATTAAGTGCCAAAAGTTCTTTTATACATTTATCAAAATTATGCTTACCATAAATACTTTTAATGTTTACTAATACACTTTGTAATAAAACTATTATTTTTATATATTCGTTATGTGGTTCTTATACATTCTTCTTGACTTGTATACATGCTGTTTGAATTGGGACAAAGTTTTTTTTCTTCAATTTTTTTAATGAATTGCCAGAAAGCTTCGGAAGGTCCCATTTAGCAGTTTCATTCATCTTAATATCGTCTAGGTGCCTATTTCGGGAGCTCAGAACTGATTTAGATGAAACATGAGGAACACATTGAACAAGTCTGAGTATGGGGGGGGGGGGAACAGAAGTGTCTCATGAATTCTTTCATTTCAGAGTTAAAAAATAGATATATGAGTGATTCTCCAAACACCTGGCATTTTCGGCTGACAAACTCTATAAAAATAAAAATGCTTGAAAAAATCTTTAAAAAAATCATACTTACTCTTTGTTAGGAGCTTATTAAGAGAAAATAGAGGGAACTTACTTTAAGTATGCTACACCCCAAAAAAAGGGGAGAGGGGTCAATTTTTTCAAACCGAGAGAGTGACAAGAAGCTCTAAGCGAGCAAACAAATGAATTTTATCAAGGATTATCAGAAATTTTACAACAATAACAAAGAAATAACTTCAACATGAATGAAAAACTATGTTTATTGTTGACAAACAAAACTAATTTACAACCTCCTTAAACGAACACTGTTTTAAGAGATGCAGCATCCGACAAATTTAATATTTATATGAAGAAAGAGATTTACAATCATAAAATAAAGTTCAAATTTTTCTAAATGAATACTTTTTTTAATAAATGAGACTCCTTTTTAATATTTTTGTCGCTAATTTATGTAAGACAAGATTAATAGTAAAAAACTTTATATGTAATACCGTAAAATATAACCCCATAGTATTCATTCTCAAAGAGCACGATAATTGTAATTTCAATTAATATTGTATTTTTTTATTGAAATTATTTACTTTTAAATGAAAAAAAATGGTAAATAACGATTTTATTTATCAGACACCTCCCAATAAGGAACATAACTGTCGGTTCTGTTATTGTAAATGGGCCCAAATAGCAGAGGGGTCATGGTGCGTGCTTTCCGAAAGCGTACAAAAAGGAATGGGTTTTAGTGCATTACTCCTGAAATATGCTACACCAGTGTGAAGCGTGATTTGTTCACGCGAAGCACCAAAATGCATAGATTGCACTTCACTAGCATATTTCAGGGAGTGATTTTCGCTAAAATCTATGTGTAATAAAATATCCTCATTGGTCAAGTTTTCTTTGAGGCTTTTTATGTACGTATGTTGGTGTCTGATGTTTGCAACGTGAACCATGAATGTTTTAATATTCTTCTCTAATTCTTCGACAGCTTCCTTGATAGTGCTTACTACTTGGTCTTTTTTATGACTCTCATTGTTTTCTTCTGCATTCTTACCTTACGTACTATTTTATGAAAATTCCAGTTATTATAAGTAATTGTATCCCCGCTGCTGAAGGTGTTATATATACGCTATAATCTTTTCAGAACTATTGTGACACTTTCTTAATAGACAGGTTTCTTGGTTTATTTCACAGCACAAAGTTTCTACTATTTGTTCAGGGTTTTTTTTAATTAATCATCTTGCTCTTGTTGAGCTTACCTACAAGCATTTCAATATTGTTATGTATTAAGCACAAACAAGTATCTCTACCTTGAGGATTTGTTTTGACAATCCAAAAAGGACGTAATTTGCAAAAAAAAAAAAAAAGAACAACTCATTCGCATACTTGGGTTTTTTCGTTTGAATCGCTTGTGTAGCTCCTTCATTGTTATGTTAAGGAATCTTTTTTGCTTTTTAATTTTTTTGCGTGTTATGAAATATTTTTTCTCCAGGAGTGAGTGTCGAATTTTCATCATCATGAAAGAAATCATCAACTACTTTCCGCATATCATCTTTCTTTTTCTTGTATTTAAGGACTGATGCAGGAATTTTCATAAATGGATATGCACTCTGCATCCTATACTTCATTATTTTTCCAGATAAAGACGTTTTTAAAAATAGTTTTGTTTTATACGATTTAATAGATCGAAATGAATGAGCTATTTGTGCACTAAAAACTTCTCCAGTCAACAGTTTTCGTTTAATATCATTGTCAAACTTTCTTCCCTGGAGAAACTTATTAATTTGTGTTTTTGGTGACATATCATCACACTTGTTTCGTTCTGTATCCTTTCTCTCTTGCTTTGCTAATAGTCTTTCATACTTTTCCCGATATTTTACCACCTTTTTTCTTTTTTTACATTTTTCTAAGTCTAGCTTCAACTTCTTTTTTTCTCTACATTTTCTTGTTTCATTTCGTCTTCTTTTTTTCTTGGACTCGAGTTTTCTTTTATCCGAGGTAGCTGAACTACCATTAATTATGCAAGGTTTATTTTGTGGTGCCTGCAGAACTGCCGTTATGCTTACAGCTTGAGGATCAGAACTTCGACCTGGATCATTATGATTATTGTCTGGGGAGGTATCTTTGTTTACAGTAGAACAGTTTTCTTGCTGTTTAACAGACATTTTTTTTCTATACTTCCTTTTCTTTTCTCTCCATCGAAGCCTAGTAGCTCTTCGTTCTTTTTTCGATTGATTTCCTATTAGCTTAACTGATCCATGCTTACTGGATTCATACTTATTTTTCCATTTCATCTTCTCAGCCTCTAATTTTTTAGGATCGTTTTTTATTTTCTCGTATCTTTTACGTTCAGCTTCTCTTTTCCTTCTTAACCTTTCTTCTCTTACCTGTTTATATTCTTTTTTCTTCCTTCCCATAGTAAAGGATAACTCTGAAAAGTAAAACTGTAAAACTTAAAATTTTGCTTTAACAGTTGCTTTAATTAGTTCTACTTATTAAACCGTCTATCAGCCCTGTAATTTCAATTTTTTCTGCCGTCGGTGAGCCGGGGAGGGAAGTACAAAATGAAATGAACACAACACATAATACATGTAAGGGTTCAACTGATTTCCAACAAGTAAAGTGTGCGTGAACGCCCCTGAATCCCCATTTGAACCGTTCACAGCAAATTACTGCTGTAGACGCCGTGGAATGAGGTATATTTATTGGTGCGATTGTGCCCATTGTGTGCTTTATTTACTGCCACCAAGCCGGTAACGAAATACAAATTTGACAAAATGTGCGCCAGAAAGAAATTAAAATACACCCATGCAAATGCATTAGTTTTTCAAAACAATCGGGTGGGCTCTTATTAAAAAGTTCTTATAAAATAGCAAAAAAAAATCAGTAGTATTTGTGTTCTTAGAAACAGTATTTTTAAAGCTGTGATATTTTCATTCCTTTTCAATCATGATTTATACATATTTTTTAGGAATAAATTAGAATGCTTTAGCATAACTGGATACGGTCCCACAAGTTTAGTTATGGTCATATTAAACACTAGTAATGATCATATTAACTAAATTCAACTATTTTCAGGACGTATAGACACACAAAAAAACGAGATCATCAATATTCGAACATGTTACTTTTAATGTAATTCTCTAAGTGTTTTGTTCCTAATTGTTATAATTAATTAAATAAAGCTGTCACAATAATTATTGTTGCCTCTATCACTACCATTGTTAGCATCAGTTTCAAAATAGAATTCAACTAGAGCTTAATTCTAAACTAAAATAGTTAATAACAATTTTCAGAGTAAGTACCAGGTTTGTTAATTTAAATTATCCAGTTCAGAAAGGTAATTTACTTCATGGCAAAAAAGCTGTTCTCTAAAATGAATCTACAACAAAAATTTAATGTAACTTCACACACCTATTCGAGCAGCGTTAAAGTTAAAAAATGTCTAACCGATAGATTTGTTTTGAAAAATTCGTCTGAAAAACAAGAAATAAATAACTAAATAAAATAATTATTTTACAGCTACATTTTTTAATTTATCGTCTGCCAACTTTTTATCATAATCTTAGTTCTGAACTAATGTTTGGTAAATAAATCCATCTATTCTACCGGATGTTTTACCAGTGCTTTAAAAGTAATGCTAGAGTGTCTTTTTTTTTTTTTTTTTTTTTTGCACCAGGAGAGGGACATTTTAATCAAAAATAGGCTGATATTTCCACCCGGAATTATATAGATGGTAAATAATTGTATTTTTCTCTTTTATCCTCTTAACTCAATTACACACTGCAGGCAGAATTATTATTTTTATTTTATTTAGAACAGAAATTTTGGCCAGGAGAGGGACATCGAAAATGTTACATACATCATTTTGAACTAAGGAATAATAATACGAACAGCAGACACATTCTATAGACAAAATACTCTATGAGTCCAAAGAAGTGATGAGAATAAACAGTGTTATAGTACTGCAGATTCAAAATTCCTTCTTTTTGCCTTTAATAATTGAACCAATTTGTAGGCCAGGAGAGGGACATGCAATCTGGGGACAAACTTCAAAATGATGTACCTGATTATATAATCACTTAAATAAGCTAAAACAACACTATATTACACTCATAACTATACATAATTCAACACTGCAAGTGGAATTTGTGCAATGTTCACGTAAAATTTTAAAATAATTTATTTACATTTTAGAAACAGGGTGGGACACGCAAAAAAGGTGACTTTTTGGCTATTCCAAAATTTTTATAGAAAAAAATAAATAAAAAATTGATTTAAAATGAATTGAACAACATTTGAATAAGTATTTCTAACAATTAAAAAAATAAAAAACTTTCTAGGTCAAATAATTTTTGTGCTGTCCTACGGGGACATCATATTATTCGGATTTTGGAGAATCACCCATATATCCAAGAATGTTATCCAATATAGTGGTACTTAACATGTACCCATAGCAGTAAAAAAAATCCGTAATAAGTATTAGAAAATCGATTATTTCTTGTTTTCATTGAAAATGGGTTATTCCACCAAAAACGGTTGAAGGAAGACAATTATTTAAACACAGAATAGAGTCGGTTATTACTCCAAGTATCATTATTGAACAGATATGAAGTGGGAAAAAGG